>CAUYUJ010003670.1:62219-117185 GCA_963575745.1 Prorocentrum cordatum
AGTAGTAGTAGTAGTAGTAGTAGTAGTAGTAGTAGTCGTAGTAGTAGTAGTAGTAGTAGTAGTAGTAGTAGTAGTAGTAGTCGTAGTAGTAGTAGTAGTAGGAGTAGTAGTAGTAGTCGTAGTCGTAGTCGTAGTCGTAGTAGTAGGAGTAGGAGTAGGAGTAGGAGTAGGAGTAGGAGTAGGGGTAGGGGTAGGAGTAGGAGTAGGAGTAGTAGTGGCGCGTTTCGTTTGGTGCAATCTACATCATGCAGCTCACAGGGTGCAAGGTACGCGGCGCCATCTATGGTGCGGCCAACTGGTGAATCCAGAGACGCCGGGCAGCACACGAGGCGCTCACGAGGCGCCCACGGGCGACGACCGAACCCAAACCCAGAAGCACCAGCCAGCGTACGAGGCGACCACGGGGAGCCCACGGGCGGCGACAGGGCGAAGCCCAAGAAGCGCCACCTGGCAGTAGTGGTGGTAGTAGGAATAGTAGTAGTGGTAGAAGTCGTAGCTGTAGTTCTCGCAGTAATCGTAGTAGTGTATTACAAGTAGTAATGGCCGAAATCGTAGTAGTCGTAATAGTAATGGTAGTAGTAGTAGTAGTAGTAGTAGTAGTAGTAGTAGTAGTAGTAGTAGTAGTAGTAGTAGTAGTAGTGGTAGTAGTGGTAGTGGTAGTGGTAGTAGTAGTTAGTAGTAGTAGTAGTAGTAGTAGTAGTAGTAGTAGTAGTAGTTAGTAGTAGTAAGTAGTAGTAGTAGTAGTAGTAGTAGTAGTAGTAGTAGTAGTAGTAGTAGTAGTAGTAGTAGTAGTAGTAGTAGTAGTAGTAGTAGTAGTAGTAGTAGTAGTAGTAGTAGTAGTAGTAGTAGTAGTAGTAGTAGTAGTAGTAGTAGTAGTAGTAGTAGTAGTAGTGTAGTAGTAGTAGTAGTAGTAGTTGTAGTAGTAGTAGTAGTAGTAGTAGTAGTAGTAGTAGTAGTAGTAGTAGTAGTAGTAGTAGTAGTAACCCCCCCAAGGCTCTGGGGAGCCTGTGGGCGGGGGGGCTACTGCTGCCCTCAAGCCGCGGGTGACAGCCACCCTTCCTTTTCTCGCGCCCTCACTGTTACGAACACTCTTCCTTGCCCTGAAGGGACGTCCTGGGATGGCGGCGGCCGCTGGCGGCGCTGCGGACGCAGGTGCAGGGGCTCGAGTGGCTGGGAGTAACGCGTCGGCGGCCCGAGGTGAAGGCGGAGTGCTGGCAGCTGCGGGAAGCAGCGGAGGTGCTGGGGCCGCCCCGTGCGCCTCCGCTGCCGCTCCCGCGTCGGCTGACGTGAACGCAGTCGACATTCCCGTGGATGGCAACACCGACGTCCGCATGCGGGGCAGCGAGGGCCAGCCAGCACAGCGGCGGCGCCGCATGACGGGTGGGCGGACCACCCGTTGGTGCGTCAGCGCCCAGGCGGCTCGCGGCAAGAAGGCTCGCTGCACCCGCTGCATGGGAGGCTTCGAGGCGGGCGAATGGCGCGTGGCAGGCGCCGTGACGCCACCTGCGGGGTCCCCCCGCGCTCGGGATTGGACCCGCCCGTGCCCGCCCCGTTTCTCGCCCGTTGCTGGGTCGTGCTACGACCAGCACCGAGGCCTCGCGGCGCCCGCGCCCTCTCGGCGCGGCGCAGGCTTGGGCGCGCGCCCGACACTGTGGTTGCAGACGCAACCCAGCTACGGGTGAGCGGGGTGCTCAGCGAATTTGTGACCTTGGAGGTGCGGAAGGTGAACGGCTCCGACGTGCGGGGCTCGATGAACACCAGCAGGCCCGCGAGGTCCCCCGTGAGGCTGTCGTCGTGGCGCTTCAGGTCGTCCACGAAGGGCGCGCTCGCGTACTTCTCCATGCGCACTGTTCTGTTCCTGTTTTCCCCGTCTCTCTCGGCTTTCTGGGCGTCGGTGCATGCGGGGGGGGGCGGGCCTCCTCCTCCTCCGCCTCCTCCTTCTCCCCGGAGGTCTGGAGCTGTTCCCTGAAACCTTGAGTGTGGCGGGCGCCTGGTGGCGGTGGCATGGGGGCCTTCGGTGGAGCCCCTTATGGGGCCATGAAGCGTGTGAGGGGTGTGCCGAACTGGGTGTGGGCGACGCACGCGGGGGGTGGCAAAGGGCCCTTCGGTGGAGCTCCCTATGGGGCCACGAAGCGTGTGAGGGGTGTGCCGAAATGGGTGTGAAGGACGCACGCGGGCGGTGGCACTGGGGCCTTCGGTGGAGCTCCTTATGGGGCCAGGAAGCGTGTGAGGGGTGTGCCGAAATTGGTGTGGGGGACGCGTGCGGGCGGTGGCACTGGGGCCTTCGGTGGAGCTCCCTATGGGGCCACGAAGCGTGTGATGGGGTGTGCCGTAATGTGTGTGTGGGGGACGCATGCGGGCGGTGGCACTGGGGCCTTCGGTGGAGCTCCATATGTGGCCAGGAAGCGTGTGATGGGGTGTGCCGACAGGGGTGTGGGGGACGCATGCAGGCGGTGGCACTGGGGCCTTCGGTGGAGCTCCTTCTGGGGCCACGAAACGTTTGAGGGGTGTGCCGGAATGGGTGTGGGGACGCATGCGGGCGGTGGCACTGGGGCTTCGGTGGAGCTCCCCAGGGGCCCGCGAAACGTGTGAGGGGTGTGCCGAAATCGGTGTGGGGGACGCATGCGGGCGGTGGCACTGGGGCCTTCGGTGGGACTCCTTGTGAGGCCACGAAACGTGAGAGGGGTGAGCCGAAATGGTCGCGGGAGACGCATGCGGGCGGTGGCACTGGGGCCTTCGGTGGAGCTCCCTGTGGGGCCACGAAACGTGTGAAGGGGTGTGCCGAATTGTGTGCGGGGGGCGCATGTGGGCGGAAACATTTGGGCCTTCAGTGGGGCTCCTTATGGGGCCACGAAGCGTGTGATGGGGTGTGCCGAAATGGGTGTGGGGGACGCATGCGGGCGGCGGCACTGGGGCCTTCGGTGGGATTCCCTGTGAGGCCACGAAACCTGTGAGGGGTGTGGCGAACTGGGTGTGGGGGACGCATGCGGGCGGTGGCACTGGGGCCTTCGGTGAAACTCCTTACGGGGCTACGAATCGTGTGAGGGGTGTGCCGACGTGTGTGTGGGGGACGCATTCGGGCGGTGGCACTGGGGCCTTCGGTGGAGCCCCCTATGGGGCCACGAAATTTGTGAGGGGTGTGCCGACATGGGTGTGGGGGACGCATGCAGGCGGTGGCAGTGGGGCCTTCGGTGGAGCTCCCTAGGGGGCCACGAAATGTGTGATGGATGTGCCGAAATGGGTGTGTGGGGCGCATGCGGGCGGTGGCACTGGAGCCTTCGGTGGAGTTCCCTATGGGGCCACGAAACGTGTGAGGGGCGTGCCTACATGGGTGATGATGCTGGTGATGATGACGGTCGTGATGATGATGGTGATGGCGATGAGGATGATGATGATGATGACGATGATGATGGCGTTGATGGTGATGATGATGACGATGATATGATGATGACGGGAGGAGAGAGGAAGGGGGAGGAGGAGGAGGAGGAGGAGGAGGAGGAGGAAGCGGAGGAGGAGAGGAGGAGGAGAGGAACGCGGGGCGACGTCACTTCAAAACGAGGTCCCAACACCACATGATGGTTGGGAATTAACAACATCGCAAGAGGATGCGGTGGCCCAGCTCGCAGCTGTCAGAGATAGTCTCCGTCGGGAGGAGGTGGATCGGGACTCGATCGATGGCGGCCCTCAGGACTCAGATGGACACGGTCTGCTCTCCTCCAGTGCCCCTTCTCTCACCGAGTTTTTTTTTTTTTTTTTTTTTTTTTTTATTTTTTTTTTTTTTTTTTTTTTTTTTTTTTTTTTTTATATATATATATATATATATATATAAAACTGTTTTTCGAGCGGGTCCCGCTCCTCCTGCGGCCCAGGCTGCAGCCCGTGAGTTTTGTCGTTTCCGCGGGTCCTGATCCTCAGGGCTCTCGCGTCAGACTCGAAGCAAAAAGACACGTACACTTCCGAAGGCCCGCGCGGACTTCTTGGATCTGCTCTGGACACCCCCTGGCGGCGCTTCGGCGGCGCCTCAGGCGCCGCCCCTTGCGCGCTTCGCGCGCCAGGGAAGTGCGTCCAGCGCAGATCCAAAAAGTCCGTGTGGACCTGCGCAAGTTTATGTGCGTGTGCCGTCTCTTCTTCTCCTGCAGGTCCCGCGGGTCGGCTGCGAAATCCGAACCCTACCCTCGCCGATCAACGAGTCAAGCAACTTGATGGGCGGCGTTCGGAAACCTTCGAACACATGGCGAAATCCGAACCCCACCCCCGCCTCCCATTGATTCAGGAGAATCCATGGTTGGCGGGGGTGTGGGATTTGGATGTCGCCATTCAGCGGGGTCACCGCGGACCTGCCGAGCCCGAGGCCGTCCCATCTCCTCCTGCATTCTCGTCGTGCGGCTCGCCCTGAGTGTGCCCCGCGGCAGCTTACCCGCCTTGACTTCCCGTACTCTGGGCACGAGGCTCGCTCCGTCAACGCGCCCCGCCGCAGTTGGCCTCCCGCCCCGCCAGGGTGGGGGACACCTGCCCGTTCGCGCGCGGATGCTGGGGACGTCTCGGGCGGTTTGCTCGTTTGGTGGGTTGGGCCCCTCCTCTCTTGAGAGCCTCGGGATCACTGCGACACAGCCGGCGTGGCACTCGGGCACCCCGAAGTGGAGCCGCCAGGGGGTGGGGGGACACCTGCCAGTCCGCGACAAGGCGGTGTGGATTATGGGGACGTCTCGGGCGGTTCGCTCGTTCGGCGCCCCCGCCTTCCCCCGCTTTCTCCTTTCTGAAAGCCTCATGGCCACTTCCGCATACAGCAGGCATAGCACTGGGGGGGCACAAGGAGGAGCCGCCAAGGTGTGTCGCACTTGCCCGTTCGCGCCTAGCTTGTGGGGACTCCTCGAGCGGTTCGCTGGTTTGGGCCCCCCCCAGTTCCTCGCCGTTCATGGACTCATGATCACTGCGACGCAGCAAGCATAGCATTTGTGCACCCTAAGAGGGGAGCCGCCATGGTTGGATAGCGTGTCGCTCCGCCAACTCTGGCCCACCACGCTTCGGCGCGATACGCTATCGACTTCCTGGCCCCTAAGCGCCAACGTCCCGACTCTTGCTCCCGCCCCGCGGTGCGGGGCGACACGCTATCCGCTCGCAGAGGGGAGCGTGCTGCCGGGGCCGCCGCCGCGAAGCGCTAAGCAAAAGTTCCCGACCGCATGCAATGTTTGTGGGCACGCTTCGCCTTCTGCTCCTCCTCCTCCTCCTCCTCCTCCTCCTCCTCCTCCTCCTCCTCCTGCTCCTCCTGCTCCTCCCCGTCCTCATCTCCACTTCTCCAGGGGAGGGCAGGGGCTACGGCCTGGGCTCCTGGCCAGATCGCAGGACGGCTGCGGCGACGCCGCGGCGGGCGACGGCTGCTTCGAGCACGTGGCGTGGGCGAGGGAGCACGGCATCCTGCAGCACCCGGACCTGGGGGCCACCCAGATCTTTCGATGCTCGTTTTGGGGACCTTCCTAGGGCTCACCGAACGGATCCGTTCGACTCTGGTTCGACCCTAGCTCGACTCTAGTTCGACTCTAGTTCGGCTCAAGTTCGACTGAAGTCGACAGACGCTCGACGCAGCATCGCTGCATGAGTGGAGCGAGCGGCTCCAGGAAGGTCCCCAGACCGAGCGTCTAAAAATCTCCGACGGTCTGATGTTGTTTTCATTCCGGTGTTCTTTTGTGGATTTTGGCCTCCTGGGCCTTCTATTTCGGTCGCAAGTCATGTGAGCCTCGTTCGTCCTCGTGATTCCGTCTCTGGAGTGCATTAGCTTGGGCTAGCGTCGGTTAATCGATGGGGAGTCGCCGATTTCGCGTCGATTGGCGTCGATTTAGCGCCGATTAGCGTCGGTTCGCGTCGGCGCTGGACCCCCCGCGCGCCAGTGGAAGAGAGAGAGAGAGTCCAGCGCCGACTTCTGAAGGGTGCCCCTTCGCCAGAGTCAGAGTGACCTTCGGTGCGGGCCTACTGGGGTGCCCCGATCGTTGCACGAGATGTGATGGCAGCAGCCTCCGCGCTCGGGTTTGCCCCCCCCCCCCCCCCCCCGCCCCCTTTCCCTCCCCCGCGCCCCCCCCCCCACCTTCAAAGCCGCGCGCCACAGGCCACTCTTGCCCAGGGACACTTCTGGCGCGTCGCCGACGGCCCAGGAAGCCCGCGCCGACCCGAGAAGTCCGACCGACGGGCCTCTGCACCGCGGTCGACGAACGTGTCCGTGCAGTCACGGCCTGGACGGCCGAGGCTGCGATGCCTCTCGCGTGCGATCCCCGCGCGGGGCGGC
This sequence comes from Prorocentrum cordatum, assembly GCA_963575745.1. Taxonomy (NCBI): domain Eukaryota; class Dinophyceae; order Prorocentrales; family Prorocentraceae; genus Prorocentrum; species Prorocentrum cordatum. Next base: position 68,497 of record CAUYUJ010003670.1, read on the forward strand.
GGGCGATAGGAGCCTGGGCCGCGGGGCCGTGGATAATGGTGGGCGTGCGCTTCCCTTCCGCGATCCTCGGTGGCACCCCGAAACCAAGGGCTCCCTCGAGGGCGCGAAGTTATTCGCGCTTCGCGCTTCGCCGTCCTCCTTCCTCCTCCCCCTCCTCCTCGTCCTCCTATTCTCCCTTTGGGAGGGCGGCGCGAGAGCGCGAAGTTATTCGCGCTTCGCGCTTCGCGGAGCGCGAAGCGCGAAGCTGGGAGCCCTTGGAAACGGTGCGGTGGCCGCAACGTGTGGTGAAGTCAGTACGGTAGGTTCGCGTCGTGCCGACCCGCGGCGACCCCGCCGCCTGCGTTCAGCTTTGAACGCCGCCTGCGACCCAGAATCGGTGGACATTGACCGAGCTGACGTTGCGGAAACGCCCGGTCTTTCAAGGTGGAACGATCCACGCGGTATCAGAAAATTGCCGCCGGGGTCGACACCACACGAACCTGCCGTAGGTGTTCGGGGTGACCGCACGGCTTTGTTCAATAGCAAATCATAGCAGCCTAGTGTACTCCATGATTATGTTGCTGGAGTGCACTTGCGTCGATTAGCGTCTGGTAATCGGTGAGACATCGCAGATCCAGCGTCGATTTAGCGTCGATTGTCATCGACCAGCGTCGACTAGCGTCGAGTAGCGTCGATCCGCCAGAGCCAACAAGATGGTATGGGATGCTCCCACGAGTTGCCACGGAAGTCCTGGGGACTTGGGCCGTTCTCCGAGGATGTCTCGGGCGAGTGGGGCCTCCAGGGTCCCAAGACGGGGCGGCGAAGTGCCTGTGGATTTCGAGGTTCCCGCACGGCCTGCCACCACACGGTCTCGGGACCCCCCTGGGATCCTTGTCGTGGCGCCCGCTTCCGCCCAGGTGGGCCCTGGGGATTGGCCTCGTCGCAGGCGCCCCCTGGATCTCTGGGCCTCTCTGGTTCCCGGAGGCGTTGCGTAGCGGGGGGTGGGGGCGATACATGGGGGGGGGAGTGAAAAAAGGAGCACCTCTTGTGCCCTAGAGGGGCCCCGAAGGGGCCCCCCTGGGGGCTCCGAAGGGGCACGAAAAGGTGCACGGTTCTCCCCCCGTCTATCGGAATGGCCCCCCCTATGAAGCAACGCCCAGCCAGTTCACAGAACGCCTCGGGAGGAACATCCAGCCCGGGGGGGGGGGGGCGAGACGCTGAAGCCTTCAGACTCAGGCCTCCACCTCCTCCTCCTCCTCCCTCCCTCCCGCACTCCCTTCCTTTCTCCTTTCTCATTCCTCCTCCCTCCTCGCTCCCTCCTACCTCCTCCCTCCTCCAATCCTTCCTCCCTCTGACTGCTGAAGGCACTCCTCCAATCCCTCCTCGCTCCAATCCTTCCGCCAATCCCTCCTCCCTCCAATCCTTCCTCCAATCCCGCATCGGGGAGCTGCTGAAGGCACTGCGCTCTGGCTCCCTGCTTCCTCACCCCTCTGCCCTCGGGGCTGACGAAGACCTTGAAGCTTCGGCTCTTTCTGCCTTGGATCTCATCGCGCCCAGGCGCCTCGCCGCGATTCTACACGCGGACGACCCCGTGCTTCTAGCATCTTCCTGGGGCGCCGCCCAGCGTGCTCAGCAATTGCTTGCGGATTGGGCGTTTCGTGAGAAAGCATCGCCGCACACGAAAGCTGCCAAGCAAGCCGTGGTCGTCCATGGCGCGGAGCACGCGAGAACTGCCGCGGCCGAGGTCGCTCCTCTGAGCTTGTCGCTGCGGGGGCGAGTGCCAGTGCTGATACAGCTCTCCTCTTCGCACCGCTGGCTGGGGCTCCAGTGGCACGGAGACCTTGCTCTAGAGCGCGTGCTGTCGGCGCGCCTGGGGGCAGCGGCAGCGCAGGTAGCAGAACTCGCCGGTCCATTCCCTTGGCAGCAGTTGCAGGAGTGTTCGAGGGAAAGGTGGACTCCTCCCTCCGTTTCGGACGTTGGCTCTACGCGGTGGCAGCCGGTGCCTGCCAGACGCTCGATGACATACATGAGTCATGGGCGAGGGCTCTGCTCGGCAGCCCCTCCTGTCCTCCCGCCGCTCCTGCCTGCGCGGAGCTGGGCTTGGTGCTCTCTGGCGCGGGCAGGGCAGTCCTTGACGTAGCATCCCGTCGTTCAGCGTTATGGCTCCTCCCCGACGAAGATCTGTACAAAATAGTCTTCGTCAGAGGACATGTTGCCGCAGGCGATACGTGGGCAAGGTCCTCCTTGGCTCTTCTCGATTCCAGTCTGCCAGACTGGCCAGGGTGGTGCGCGTCGGCAGGAGCAGGCACCCGGGTGCAGTACAAGGAGTGCGTCCGGTCGTTGGTGGAGGCTCATTGTCGCAGGAGGCTTCAACAGAGCCTACAAGAACACGTGCGGCCTTTCCCTCTGTTCCCGCGGATGGACTTCAGCAGAGCCATGGAGTTGTCGTTGCCATGGGAAGATTTACGGGGTCAACGTCCTCTGCCACGGCTTCGGTGCCGCCTCATCCTGCTCACTCGCACTCAGGGGTGCCAGTCGTGGGCTAAGGAACAATGTTGCATTCTCTGCCAGCGTGCCGTCCACAGCCCGACCTTCCACGTCCTGGGCGCCTACGGGGTCACTCAACAGTTGCGCGCTGCCTTCTGGCAGGCCCGAGGGAGACCGCAACCCGAATCTAGGGTGGATTGCGCCCGCGTCCTGCTGAGTACGTCGCCAGGGGATGCAGGCTTCTCCGAGGCAGCGTCGCTAGGAGATTTCCTGGAGCAAGAGGCGACCCTCTTCTGGAAAAACTCTTTCCCCTCCGGGTCTGTTCCTCTCTCTCTCCATCCGGCTAGCTCCGTACCTACGTCGTGCGCTGGCGTAGGATGGAGTCGAGACTGGGCGAGGATCCCTGCTGGAGGGCCGCTGATGCCCCCTCCCCAGGAAGACCCAAATCTAGCGTTTGCCTTCCGGCTTTGGGCGTGGCACCTCCCCAGAGGGAGCCTGTGAGCTGAGGGAGGTTTGGGCACGGTGGCACGCAAGTCCTCGTACCCTCCCCCTCTCTCCCAGGGCTGCTTCCCGAGAGTGGTCTCCTCCATCCCTGGGTTGACTTTGTGGTGTTGCTGTCGGTCGCCGGCTTGGGCCCCGCAGCTCTCCACTAAAAGGGCTGAGCCCGCAGTCCCAAAATGCCACCTAGCTGGGAGGTCACCAACCAACCAAGCCAACCTTCCTTTCTCCTTTCTCATTCCTCCTCCCTCCTCGCTCCGTCCTCCCTCCTCCAATCCTTCCTCCCTCTGACTCTCCCTCTTCCTCTCCCTCTCCCTCTTTCTGTCCCTCTCCCTCTCCCTCTCCCCTCTCTCTCCCTTCTCCTCTTCCTCACCTCCTACTCCTCCTGGCCCTCCTCCTTCTCCTCGTCTTTCTCCTTCTTTTCCTCCTCCTCCTTGCCCTCCTATCCTTTGAGCTGTATGTAGAGAACTTCAGCAGGACACTTTACTGCAAGTGCAAATTTCAGCCGCCCGCTTTACTACAAGTGCTTGTGCTGCGAACTTCAGCAGGACACTTTGCTGCAAGTGCTTTCAAATGTCAGCGAGAAACTCGGAAAGGAGAGGTCTGTGTGTATTGCCGGGCGGCTCTTCCGTCAGGGGAATCCCTGGACATGATGCAACATCGCGTGGGGGGAACCGGACGGACTGTCAATCTATGGCGAATGAAGTGAGCAATTGTATTTGAAAAGGTCTCCACACGTGTGTTCCCCAAGCCTGATTCCGACACGAGGGATTGGCTTTTGAGGCGCAGAGGCAGAGAGCTACGGACTCCAAGAGTTCAAATCAAGCCCTCCGCCTGTCCATTCAGTTGGATCGGCCATTGCCCCTCGCAGTGGATTATTCTGCTCACGTGATTGGGGCTCGGGACCCCGAATCCTTCTTCCGCAACCTGGGATAGGGACACCGCGGCCGAGAGCTACGGACTCGTGGAGTTAACATGTAGCCTTTGACCAGTCGATTCAGTTGGCCAGTCGATTCAGTCGATACCCCGCATCTGGCATGTGCCCGCATTTTAGGGTGTTGGTCCATCATGCGTTGCATCAGGCACAGTCCGCGATTCGACAGGATCGCCAAACCCCCAGCATCAGTCAGATGCCCGGGGGGGCGCCATTTTCCCTTTGAGGAACGCACACTTCCACGAATTGAGAGTCGGAAGGTGGGTGGTCAGGGAAGATGAGGATGAAAACGGCCGGAACCTATTGTCAACATGCAAAAGTGCGGACCACTGCCAAGGCAAGTTCGCTTCCCCTTCTGGGATACCACCCCGTAGGGCCTTGATTCGTAAGGATCACCAACGGGCACGGGGTGAGGAGGGGGTGGGGGCTAGCGAAGGCGAAAGTGAGGTGGAATATCGCCAGGTGCTCCGCAGTAAGCACCTCATCATCGTAGTTATCCGACATCCTCCGTGTTCGGCCACGAGGTTGGTATCCCCATTCATTGAAATGCACCACAAGTTGGCTGGTGAAGGTGACCACGCGTGCCCTAACTGACAGCCGTGACAATCCTCCTCCTCCTCATCATCAGCAGCCTCAGCATCATCATCATCAGCATCATCATCATCAGCATCAAAGGCCGCCGCGCGCTCAAGCCTTCGGTGACACAGTGGTCTCCTCATAAGAGCCTTCCATTGTTCGCCAAGGGGCAGAGAGCACACTGCGATGGCAGCTCGCACGGATGCCAGCTCCAGAGGTGCGCCTCGCGCGGCATGCTGACGCGTTGCGTGCTGAGGCTGGTTGAGGAGGTCTCCCACAGGGGGGAGCAGCACTGCAAGAACAGCCGCTGCTTATGCGCCACACATCCAACGAGCACACTGAGCAGCAGCTCGAGCAGCTCGACCGCGCCGAGAAGAGAAAGCTGGTGGCGGTAAAGGCGGAGTACGAGCTGCTTATGAAGTTCATGGCAGTGGTGCGGCGCAACCAAGGCGAGAAGGTGTACGACAACCACAAGATCGAAACCAAGGGTCGGTTTGCCGTCGTCATAGGGAACTACCACCCCGCCTGCGCAACTTACCGAGCCACGTTCAAAGTTGAGTATCACATCAAGCGCCACCGCTGCGACGATGACAAGATGCGCGTCTGCTTGCATACTGTCAAATAGAGCTGTTACTTCACTTGTGCCGCCAACGGAGAGCAGTCCAACATCGTGTGCGTCGTTGAGTACCGCGGCTGCGACGACGGCAGCGTGCGCATCTTCTTGCACTTTCGTTCCGCGCAGTTCGTGCCCACGCAGGAGGAGTCCGAGAACTCGCGGCAGGAGAACCTGAAGGCGGAGCTCGAGCCGCGCGCGAAGCTCATGGACGAGGCGCGGGGACACACGCTCGCGGATGACGTTGACAACGTCGCTGGACGAGCCCTTCGCCAGCGCCATGCGCTGCGGAGTGCGCGGCGCCACAGGAGGCACTAGGACGAGCCCTTCGCCGAGACTGCGCGCGACAGAGTGGCGCAGTACCGCGGGGGCGCTGCGACGAGCCCTACGTCGACATCATGCGCTACGGAGTGGAGCTGTCCCGCAGGAGGCACCGCGACGAGCCCTTCGCCGACGTCATGCGCTACGGAGCGGAGCAGTGCCACGAGAGGCACTGCGACGAAGGAGCGTGCCGAAGGGCGCGCGCCGCCAGTCCCGGCAGCTTTTGTTTTCGCTTCTAGGCCAGACCCCCCGGCAGCTGCTGACTCGGGGTCGGCAGGGCGTGCGCAGCCAGTCTCAGAAGACTCAGGGCTGGGGTGTGCCGCAGGGCGCGCGCCGCCAGTCCTAGAAGACTCAGAGCTGGAGCATGCCACAGGGCGTGCGCCGCCAGTCCGAGCAGCTTCTGTCTTCTTGTCTGGGCCAGCCGACTCGAGGGCGGCAGGGCGTGCGTTGCGAGTCTCAGCAGACTCAGAGCATGGGCATGCCGCCAGGCGTGCGCCGCCAGTCCTAGAAGACTCAGAGCTGGAGCATGCCGTGGGGCGCGCGCCGCCAGTCTCAGCTTTTTCTGTCTTCTTGTCTGGGCCAGCAGACTCGGGGTCGGCAGGGCTGGCACAGCCAGACTCTGCAGCTTCATTCCTTGCGACTGGACCGGGCGGCCCAGCAGCTGTCGACTCGGGGTCAGCCCATCTTGACGGGCCCGAGGGCCCGCGCGATCAGCTCTCGAATCCGAGAGCTGTTCAGATGCAATCGTGGTTCCCCCCTGAACGAATTCGAGATGGTTGGCCTCGCGACGGGGCTTGCGTGGCCAGCCTGAGCCACGGTCTCTTCTCCAACCTCCGATCCTCCCAACGCTCAGCATGCAGCGAGGGCGTCGCCAGCTGTCTGCGGTTTCCCCTGGGCCGCGCGCGCATGTGTGCAGCGCCCCGTGAAGCACGGCCCCTAGCGAGCTCTTTAGGAAGCAATCGAGCTCTCTGCGACAGTTCACTTTTTCTCTGAATCCTGTTGCTCAACAGTTTGGTCCTGATGTCGAGGAACAAATCATCAGCACCACCGGCGTCCTCATCACTATCACCATCGTCATCAGCACCAACGTCAGCATCACCAGCAGTATCAGCATCATCATCACCGTCATCAGCATCTTTATCATCATCATGATCAGCATCAGCATCAGCATCAGTAACATCATCAGCATCACCACCATCATCATCACCATCACCATCACCATCACCAGCATCACCACCATCACCATCATCGCCATCATCATCAGTATTACCATTCGGATTCTCATCTTGGTTCTCATCAGAATTATCCTTATCATTGCCATTATCCTTTCTCCTTTTTTTCTTGGCGTGGTATTCGGGGCCCATCCCTGACTTGGGCCCCAGGGCCAAGAAACCAGCCCCAGAAATGTTTTTGAAAGCGATCGGGCCATAGTTGCAAGGGGATCCCGCCGTACCGACGAGGGGCATCCTGGATGCCAACAGGTGGGGAACACTATCAAAGATCTTGACCCCCGACGGATGGTGATGCCGTCTTTCTCGATGCTCCAGGAGACCTGTCCTTGGGTCCCCTGAAAACCTCGACGCTTTCCCCCGGGTTGGTAGACTTGTCCAATTTGAGTAGTTTGGAAAACGGCCTTTAGAGACCGAAACCATTGAAACAAATCCGTTGCGATTGTTTCAAGGCTGTGGTTATCTGCCCCCTCTCTCCAGCAGTGGGTTCGGAGGCCCGAATTCGCCCCCCAGAATTGTCCCCGGCCCTCGATCATCGATCCTCGACCGATCCCCTGGGCCCCCAGGAGCAGTACTCCAGCTCGTCCGCCAGCAGCTTCCAGCGCGTGCTGCCCGAGCACGCGCTGGGAGCTGCTCAGTGGCCTGGCGGCCTTCTCCTTCCTACCTGGTTTCCCGCGCGGGTGGGGCATTGCGAAGTGCCAAGCTGCTCGGCCTGGCCCTCTCTCTCTGGTCTCATTGCGCAAGCTGCGCACATGAACGACGAAGGAAAACGGGTTTGTCTGCGTGGACGTTGGCGCGTAAGCTGCTCGCATAAGGTCGGCGTGAGCGCTCTCGTATCTCACGTCGCGTGCCGCACTGGCGGCCCGCGTAAGCCACCGTGTAAGGTCGCCGTGCGTTCTCGCGTAAGACCCGTTTCTGATCGTCGCTCACATGGCGCCCAAACCGAACTGTTTTGCTGCCGCGCTTCCCTCCCAGGAGCGGCGCCCAGGTTGCAGGAACAGCTGTGGAATCGAACAACCCAGGAAAGGCCGCCTAGAGCAACAGTTAGGAAACAAGACCATGCAGCTCGGGGAAGGCCTCTGGACTCAGGCCTCGCACCACTGGTTGTTCAATGAAAAACTGCTTTCTAGGCATATGTGGAAAAATCCGGATCCTCAAGCCTGGACAAATAAATCCTTTGGGCCCGCATGAGTGGTACCCCGGCCCTGGCCTTCTGTCTCTGAAATGAAGTGGCGCAAACAGCATGCACACCGCGCCCAAAACCAGATTTGTTTTGCTGTCACCCCTCCCTCCGAGGACTTCAAAAATCAAAACAACTGCATACACATTTTTCGGAGGTCCTGGCGTTTTTCTTGTATCGGCGCAGAGCCCCTCTCCCTGGCGCGCGAAGCGCGCCGGAGTACCTACGAGAATTTATGCTTATGTATTGCGTACTTCCTCCGAGGAGTGGCACCCAGGCTTTGCCTCAAGTGGCGCAAACAACAGGCAAGTAGTGCCAAAGGTTAGAACTATTGGAGAGGACTTAAGGCCGGTGCCGCCGACCATGAAGAACGACGACGACGACGACCCCGACGACCACGACGACGACGACAACGACGACGTCGACGATGACGACCAAGATGACGATGACGACGACGACGACACCGGCGGCGGCGGCGGCGAAGATGAAGACGAAGACGAAGACGAGGACGACGACGACGACGACGACGACGACGACGACGACGACGACGACGACGACGACGACGACGACGACGACGACGACGACGCCGACGACGACGACGACGACGACGACGACGACGACGACGACGACGACGACGACGACGACGACGACGACGACGACGACGACGACGACGACGAACGCGCTATGGGGTCTACTGAGGCTCTTGGGGCCTCATTGGAGCCTCGGGGGGTGTCTTGGGGCTTCCTGGGGGTGTCATGGCTGCCTCTGAGGGCGTCTTGGGGGGCTTCCCGGGGCGCATCTGGGGGCTTCCTGGAAGCCTCTCAGGCCGAGGGCTCGAAATGTCAGTTCGGGTCCCCCGTCTGGGCTTCCTCTTGGAGCCGTCTTGGGGGCCTCATGGGCTGTTTTGGAGGCCTCTTGCGCGGTCTTGGGGCCCTTTTGGTTTGTTCTGGGGCCCTCTTGGAGGCCTCTTGGGCGATCTTGGGGGCCTTTTGGGCTGTCTTTGAGCGTTGGGAAGCCGACAAGGCGAGAACGCCAACATCTTCCAAAAACTGAAGGAAATTCGGTGATGTTTGTACCTTGGGGCCCTCTTGGGAGTGCTCTTGGAGGCCTGTTGGGGACTTTTAAAGACCTCTTGAGCCGTCTGGAGGCTACTTCGGCGTCTTGGACTGATAATTGATCATTCGGCGATTCGAAGCCCGGGAGGACCGTGTTAGCGGCCTCTTGGGCCCCTCTGGGCCCTGGAATCGCCTGGCGGGGATGCGTATCTGGGGGGCGACCCAGCCCCCGGGACCCCACCCCTGGGTGTCACCCCTGGGTGTCACCCCCTGGGACCCCCTCCTCGGGACCCCCAGCGGGGAAGGGATCAAAAGGGAAGGGGCATCCCTTCGACTCAGCTACGACGTTGCTCAATGTCGGTTTGGCTGGTGCGCTTCAGGAGGCGGGCCCTGGGCAAGGAGACGGGTGACGACGGAGCCGACGGAGACAGAGACGACAAGGAGACGACGGAGACGGAGACGACGATGGAGACGACGAGGAGACGACGGAGACGACACGACGACGACGACGACGACGACGGCGACGACGATGGCGACCAACGGAGGAGCGTCTTCCACACGCCGACGGGGTCGGCGGATTTTGATCCCGCCCCTCCCTCGAGGATTGGTACCCTCCCTCTGCTGTCCCTCCCGTTGCTACCTCCTCTGTGCGGATTTCTCGGATCGGCCCGTTTTTTCTTCCTCCCTCATCCAATCCTCCCTCTCTCCCTCTATCCCTCTATCACTCTCCCTCTCCCTCGCCCTCCCCCTCCCCTTCCCCCCTCCCCCTGTCCCTCCCTCCCCCTCCTCTCCCACTCCCTCTCCCTCTCCCTTGCGCCCTCCCCTCCCCTTCTCCCTCCCCCTCTCCCGCTCCCGCCTCCCTCCCCCCGAGGAGTGGTACCCGGGCCTCACCCCGAGCTCCCCCGCGAGCAGCTTCCAGCGCGTGCTCTTCCGGCAGGGCATGGGCGGCTGCCGGCGGCCCTGCGGCGACGCCGCGGGCCCCCGCCACGCCAGCGCCCGCGGGCGTCACGAGTCCGGCGCCCCGGGCGGCTCGTCCGCCGGGCCCTCGAGCAGCAAGGCCCTTGGCCTCTCCTCTCCGTGGGGGCAGAAAAGAATTCAGACACATCCTTGGGGGGAAAAGGAGAGTACACATCACAAACAAAAATGTCCTTCGCCTCCCCCCTCTCGCTCCTCTCGTCCTTCGTCCTTCGTCCTCGTGCGTGGACTCTACCCCCCCCCCGGCGTTATCGGTCCCCCTTTCGGGTACGTAAGGTATATATGATTCTGACCACATGTCCATCCTGAAAATGAATTTACACTATCCCCGGGGGGCCGGGTTCCTCCCCTGAGGTTCCCTTGTTAAAAAACACGATGCGGTGACATTTTTCTTCTAACGCAGCACTTTTTCACGAATCCCTTGCAAAACATGGGACGAAGTGCACGCGCGCGTCGTCGCGCGCGCATTCCGAAATCCTTCAAAAATCTTCGGTACCGGAAGGATTTCGCAATCGAGTTTCCAAAAAACATACAAAAACACAGGGCTTCGTAACACTGATTTGCTAAAAAAGCTTACGCGCGAGCTCCTGCGAAATCTTAAGAAAACCATTTTTTTTTTTTTTTTTTTTTTTTTTCTCTTTTTTTTTTCTCCAATATTTGCACAGCATGCTATTAAACGGGCGTCGCGCACGCATGTCGAAATCTGTCGAACGCCCTTGCGCGTGTGCCGTCGCGAGAATCCTCTGCAAAACTGGGACGAAGTGCAGACGCGCGCGTCGTCGCGCGCGTACGCCGAAATCCTTCAAAACCCATCGGTTTCGGAAGAATTTCAAAATCGCGCGTCCAAGAAACTTACAAAAAACACAAGGTTTCGCAACACGGATTTTCAACAAAAGCGTGCGCGCACGCGCTCTTGCGTCGTCGTCGTCGTCGTCGTCGTCGTCGTCGTCGTCGTCGTCGTCGTCGTCGTCGCCGTCCTCCCTCCTCCCGTCGTCGTCGCCTACGTCGTCCTCTGTCTTTCCTCGTGTTCGTCGTCGTCGTCCTCTTTGGCGTCGTGGTCGTTTCCGTCGTCGTTGTCGCCGTGGTCGTCCTTCCTCCTCCTCCCTCGTCGTCGTCCCTCCTATTTCGTCGCCGTCGTCGTCGTCGTCGTCGTCGTCGTCGTCGTCGTCGTCGTCGTCGTCGTCGTCTTCCCTCCTCCCTCGTCGTTGTCGTCGGCGTCGCCGTCCTTCCTCCTTCGTCGTCGCTCGCGTCGTCGCTGTCCTCCCTCCTCCCTCGTCGTTGTCGTCGTTGTCGTCGTTGTCGCCGTCGTCGTCCTCCCTCCTCCCTCGTCGTCGTCATCGTCTTCGTTGGCGACGTCGTCGTCGTCGTCTTCGTCGTCATCGTCGTCTTCGTCGTCGACATCGTCGTCGTCGTCGTCAGCGTCGTCGTCGTTGTCTTCGTCGTCGTCGTCGGCGTCGTCGTCGTCGTCGTCGTCGGTGTCGTCGTCGTCGTCGGCGTCGTCGTCGTCCGCGACGTCGTCGGCGTCATCGTCGTCGTCGTCGTCGTCGGTGTCGTCGTCGTCGTCGGTGTCGTCGTCGTCGTCGTCGGCGTCGTCGTCGTCGTCGTCGTCGTCGTCGTCGTCGCCGTCGTCGTCGTCGTCGTCGTCGTCGGCGTCGGCGTCGTCGTCGGTGTCGTCGTCGTCGTCGTCGTCGTCGAAGTCGTCGGAGTCGTCGTCAGTGTCGTCATAGTCGTCGTCGGCATCGTCGTAGTCGTCGTCGTTGTCGCTGTCGTCGTCGGCGTCGGTGTCGTTGCCAAGTGCCTTTGGTACCTACCGTCAAGGTCTTAAGAGGTCTTGCGACCAAGTTGCGGGTGGGAGGGTGGGATATCTGCACGAGCAGTGGAGAGGACAGTTTCAAGGCAGTCAAAGTAGATTACACCACATAGGTTGTTCCACATAGGTTGCTAGAAACAAGCTATTTTGGGAAACGCTGGTGTTTGCTGTCAGGACGGTGGGATCTTGGGGAGTGACGGGACGAGGCCACCGCAGCTCGCATCAAAAGGCAATACCCGCGCCACCCCCCGCAAGGTCGACGGCCACCTGCGTAGCAGCGCGCGGGCGGCCGGGAGCTCGAAGAAGAAGGCCCCATGCGGGGGGGTTGCCCGCCTGCTGCCCGGAGCATTCAGGACGGCGCATTTTTCGAGTAGGAGATCGACTACATACTTAGTTTTTTGGTTCTCGTAGGGCTCACGAGAAATTTGCAGAATGTTTGTAGATCTACAAACATGTTTTTGTTTCACATTGGACGAAAAATCAAGTTTGAGGTACACAAATTCTGTAGTCGGTCTCCCATTCGAAGTCTTCAGGAGCAACTGGTAAGGCTTCGGGTTGCGTGCAGACGTGCTCGCATCGTGGCAAAAAACGAGATGGGAGGTTCTTGGCCGTTTCTGGCCTTTGGTGTCCCTTGCGGGGTTTCGGGACCGTCAAAAACGGTTCGAGATAAGAAACGGGCCCTGTGGAATGGGTCAGGGTTTCCGGAGATCGCGCATTCTAGAATCAGGGACCAGTGGTAAGGCTTCGGGTTGCGCACAGACAGCCCCCTCAGATAAATTTGGCTGGCCTCAACAAGCCCCTTGGGTAGTCCCAGCTGTCCTCAACAGGCGCCCGAGTAGCCCGGGGCGGTCTCAAGCCTGGGTGATTCTGCTGATGTGATGTGAGATCTGAAAGTCGTGAGGTGCCTCGGGAGAAGTGTTTGCTCAACCTCTTTGGGCGGGGGACATGGGCGAGGGAATGTCGGGTCCCCGATGGATTATATGAGTCCCTCATGAAGGGTGGGCTGTCATGATGGATGCATGCTGCATGTGAAAGAATTGAGCAGTTTGTCAAAGTAATTGTTGTTGCTACTGCAAGTTTCGGCTTCTGGGAGCTCTTGCAAGGCTCCAGGACTGTCAAACATCTACTCGGGATGGCGAAGAACAAGTCCCAGGGAAGGGACAACACCTCCAGGGGCCCACGCTGCAGAAATGAGCTTGGCGCAAAGCCCAACCCTTTCTTCTAAACACGTGGTGACTATAAGCAGGACCGCTTAATACGCAAGATCAAGCTGAGGGATCTGCAGTACTCCTGAACGCTTCGCCGGCAAATGTCAGACCGTAGTCAATGTTCCTCATTCACGCACGCGCTCTCGCGATTCAAATCGCACATGGGGGACTACGAAAAGTGTTAAGGGTGTGCCGGCATGGGCGCGGGGCGACGCCATGCGAACGCAGCCAATGGAGCCTTCGGTGGTGCTCCCTATACAGCAACGAAACGTGTGAGGGGTCTGGCGAACTGGAGCGAGACCATGCGAACGCAGCCACTGGAGCCTTCGATGGAGTTCTTTATGAGGCAACGACGCGTGTGAGGGCCGTGCCGAAATGGGGCGGAGCACCATGTGAACCCAGCCAATGTGGCCTTCGTTGAAGCTCTACTTGGGGCCACGACGCATGTGAGGGGTGTGCCAAGGTGGGGCGGGGCACCATACGAACCTAACCACTGGGGCCTTTCGTGGAGCTCCTTATGGGGCCCCGGAGATTGTGTGGGGTGTGCAATGGAGCGGGACACCATATGAACCCAGCCTCTGGGTCCGATGGGGCCACGAAGCGTGAGAGAGGTGCGCCGATACAGGGCGGGCCACCATGTGAACCCAGCAAGTGGGGCAAATGTTGGGGCTCCCTGTGCGGCCACGAAGCGTGTGACGGGTGTGTCGACATGGGGCGTGCCACCATGCGAACCCAGCCACTGGGATCTTCAGGGGAGCTCGCCAGGGGGTCACGAAACGCGTGTGGGGTCCGCCGAGAGGGGGCGGGGCACCGAGCTTCCCATGAGGCCACGCAATGTGTGAGGGGTTTGTGCTGAAATGGGGCGGGCCACCACGTGGACCCTGTCGCTGGGGCTTTCTGTGGAGCTACCAATGTGTCTTGGGCCTTTTGTGGAGTTCCCTGGGGGGCCACGAAACATGTAGTGGTGTGCCGAAAAGAGGCGGAACACCATGCAACCCGGCCATTGGGGCCTGCTCCCGTTGGGGTTGCGAGAAGTGTGAGGGGCGTGCCGACATCGGCTCGGCCTTGAAGCCGCGCTTCGGCGTGCACAGCAGGCAGATATTGACAATTCCCATTCTTCCTGTGCCGGCGCAATCGTACACCCCAGGGATTGGGCCCAGCCTCTCACCACCCACCAAACCACCCTAACCCAACCCAAAGGCTCAGATTTACCCTCGATTTCTAGTAGGGGGGGGGTCGGGAAACATAGAGAAAACACGCGTGGAACCCGTACCCCCCCAACCCGAAATTCGGGTCTTCGGGTTGGGTTGGGGTGGTTTGGTAGGTAGTCAGCTTCTAGTCGATTGTTCAGTCACCTGGAGCCAACATTAGTTCAAGTCCCTCGTCGGTGGAAGCACCTATGCCTTCCTCCTCCACAGTCTTCGCTGGTGGGAACACCCGCGGTGGCGCGAACGAAACGTTTCATCCGAGCGCTTCCACCCGACACCGTATGCCATTGCCCTGGTCGACATTCGGATCGCTGAGAATCGATCGGTCCCCAATGAGGTCCAATATCGAGTTGACCGTGTGGAGTCACACAAAGGTGCATAATCCACTGCCATCCAGACGCTCCGCGACTGCCCCCTCGCCATTGAGGCGCAGCTCGTAAGCGTCAGGGATACAGGCGCTGCCGCTGTCAGGACCCTACACGACGAGATCCTGACATTACGGCAGGTTCCTGCCACTGAGGTACACGGGACCACGGAGCAACAGCTCCGTGATGCCCTAATTTCGCTTCGTGATCACGTTGGTTTGACCAATCCTCAATTCAGAGAGTACCGCCACCACTTCCGAGTTCACGGCATGCTGTGCACTGCCGGGATGGCTATTGCTCAACGTCTTGATGCATCAGAGGGCCGTGTGCCAGCGCTTGAGAATCGAGTCTCCACGGTCGAGCAGCAGTTGTCTGACGTGCAGGCCGCACTGGCTGAGTTGCATGTTGTGCGGGCCCAGACAGCGCTGCTGGGCACCCCGACTTCGGTTCACGATTTCGCCCCCGTCGCCGCCGAGATGGCCGGGGTAAGGAAGGCGGCGGGCCGCGCGCAGTTGCGACTCACCCAGGCCTCCCGCGAAAGAGACGCTGAAAGGGCGCGGGCCGAGACTTTACCCACCCGTTTGGAATGAGAAACTAGAGCGCGAAGCACACAATCGACGTGCTCCCAGCGAGCTTATGACACCAACGGCGAGGTGCGTTGTCTACGACAGAGCATCGAGCAGTTGCAGAACGATCTCACGACCGCCGAAGCCACCTTGACGGCTCATGTTAGCGACGCCAAGATCCATGTCCCTTCGCAACCTCCAGAAACCACCTCCGACAATCGCCCAAACCTCGCCGATGGAAGCGCCCGCGCAGGACAACCGCGACGTACTTCGCCAGGGGCTGCCTCTGCAGCAGCCCCATCGCAGACGCGTGCGTCACGTATCTCCTGTGCGTGCATCATTGCCGACGCCGCCAATGTTGTCGCGGAAGTTTTCAAATTATTCTCATGGTGGCATTACTCCGATTGCGGAATCAGCTACTGTGGGCATTCCTCAACTGCCACGTTTTTCTCAGTCACGAGAGTGGCAACACATGGCCAGGGGAAATTTCGGCAATGCGTCAGGACGTCCTGCTAAGGCGTGCACCTTTCTCTGCGTTGCCGAACGCCCTGATGCTACATTTGAGGGCCTTCAAGACTGTGGCGACTTCGAGCATCGATTGCAAGGTCGCCGCTGGCCTTTCGGCTGTTCTTACTACTGAGCTCCGTTGCCGCATGAAGAACCTCGAAGCTCAGGGGCGCAAAGCCAGCCGCATGCTGAAAAAAGGCAGATCTAGTGGGTTAGCTTACA
The DNA here is from genome assembly GCA_963575745.1 of Prorocentrum cordatum. Lineage (NCBI taxonomy): Eukaryota > Dinophyceae > Prorocentrales > Prorocentraceae > Prorocentrum > Prorocentrum cordatum. Next base: position 84,230 of record CAUYUJ010003670.1, read on the forward strand.
ATGCTACACGGAAGGCAGCGACCCCATGCACGGCATGGAACGTCTCCATGCCATCCGCATGCGAGACGACGACATCCAACGGTTTGTCGTGGGTTTTGACAATTTCCTCTTTGAGTGCCGTGATCCACTGGACACGAAGGTACTCGAGTCATTGTTCCGATCTCAGATCGGCAGACGCCCATGGATGAAGTATGACATGCGCAACTATGACAACATGAAGATGGGCGACTCCAATCGCGCATGCGATTGGCTGCGAGAGCGTGTTTTGGCCAACGTCGAGATGCGCCGACTCGAACGTAAACGTCGCAACCTCAAGGACGGGGCGACTCGCCACGAAGTGGCCGTGTGCGTGGCGTACAAGGCAGGCCGTTGCAAAAACGGGGAACCGTGCAGACTGCTACGCGCTGGCTCCGGCAACCGCTCCACGCCGCGACCGCCCAGGCGCGCGTCGCAGGCCGGCGCGGGCGCCGTCGAGAAACGACCCTCCACGGGGCGAGGCGCGCGACGGCCGCCCGAAGACGGAGGTGCCAAGAACTTCTGTTTCTCCGTTGCAAAAACACGGCGCCTGCCTGCGACGGGGCCGGCGCAGATGGCCTCGCGCTGCAAAGTGCGGCTTCTTTGCTGACCCAGGCGGGCGCTGCGAGCTGGGCAGCGGCCGCCGCTGCGCCCGCGCTGCGTCTGGCACCGAGGCCCCCGAGAGGAGCCCTAGCCGCGCCTGCAGTCGTGGCGGCCGCAACAGGAGGTCCTCCCCGGACGTGCGGGGGATAATCGATGCCCCCCGCGCGGGGGGCGCCGGGGCTCGCGGAGTCCGAGGGGCCGCGGGTGGCCCCCGCGACGATCCCACTCCCCTTCGCGGGGCGGCAGCCGCGGGCGCAGTCGAGAATGTTCGCCCGGCAGCAGCAGCAGCGGCGGCAGCAGCGGGCGGTCGCCCTCGACGCGCTGCAGGAACCTCTCACCTGCAGCGCCGCGACGTGGCCAACGACGAGACCGAAAATGCGCGATTCATGACGAGACCTCGTGCCGCCGCGGAACCACGTCGCCGCTTGCGCGTCGACATCGACGTCATCACCTGCCCCGTGCCCGAGCGGCACCTGGCCAAACGGCGCGCTGACGCCAGCGAGGGTGGCCCCTTGTTGCGCCCGACCCGTTGCCGGACTGGTGGCTGCAGGGCCGCGCCGAGGCGCTCCAAGCTTGTCGGCGCGAGGCGCAGAAGTGGCGCGATGACCTTGCTATCCCAACCAGACTTACCGCGGCGCCAGCTTTGCCGTCCGACGACGGCCCATCGTCGGTGGAAACATCCACGGCCGAGTCTACCGCGCCGACGCGGTCAACGGCAGCGTTGTCGCGGATGTGGATCTTGGACAGTGGCTCTGCTCGTCGCATCCAGGACAAGGCCGACCTCGCACTGCGCGGAACCACCGACGCGCGCATGGGGCGCGATCATATTTTGAACGCAACCAGTGGTGACCATATCGTCAATGAGCACATGCAACTGCATTTCCCATGCGTTGGGCTATCCTGGTCCGCCTTTGCGATGGGCGACTGACCTTCGGTGCTGTCAGTGGGTCGATTGGTGCAAGATGTTGGCTTTCGACGACTGCGGGGTCCACGACTGGGCTACTTTTTGCGGGGCGCACAGGGCCAATGGTATAAGGCTGCCGTGCGTGACCGCATCCCAGAGTTCGACTTCAACGTCCTCGAATGGATGCCAACGCCCAAGTTGTTCGTCACGTCGCAAGCGCCAGGGCGCCCACGACACTAGCGGCAAGGTGAACGCGCTGATCAGTGCCCATGCATGTGTTGGTGCTGCAAAAACACGGAGAACCCTCCGCCTCCAATGCCGGCAAGTGATCGGCCACAACCGCGTCGTGATCATTGCCCGCGCAGGCGAGTTCGGGTTTCATATATTGTGGAGCAGTCATCTCAGAGCGCGATTGGATTGCGGAGACATTCCAACAGGAACAAACGCAACTCACATATGCTGGGACAAATTTCAGGTTGCAGATATGGTGACAAAGCACTTTGAACCCAAGAAGGCTCACCTTTGGCAATATTCACAGGAGCCGTCGCTCGCTCTCCCTTCCAGAGCCCCAGATGCCGAGAAGACAACGGAGATCGCTAAGACTGCTGGGCCTGTCGTAGCTGTTGCTTGCCCTCCGTTTTCCTCTCTCGGTCCTCCATCCGATTGCGTGCGTGGGTTGTCAAAGATCCCTCTCGCCATGGCTCATGGGGCTCCAATCATCTGGAGCTCATTGCATTGCGGAAGTTGTGGGGCGACACGATCGCGGCCGATGTGTCGCTTCAGGGATATCTTCAATCGACAGTCCCGTTGTGACCGGATCGGCCAGACGACAGTCCCGCGCATGCACGGTGACCCGTTGCATCTATCTCCACGGCTGACGCCAATCTGCCTCCGCGCCCATCTGCAGAGATCGATGCCGAGGGATCCTCTGAGTCCCCAGGGCCCAGGCTGGGCCCGGGAAGCTCCGCTTCCGCGGCCGCTCCCGCCCAGGGCCAAGTCGTCGATGCACTCCGTGCGGACCTTAATGCTCTCCTCCAGGATGTCGGGAGGGCCGCGAAGGAGACCGCCCTCGTGGAGCAGACAGCAGATCATGGCCGATTCTTTGCACTGGTTCAGGACGCCAACCTCGCGGATACATCGCGATGGGCGGTCTCCCCGAGCAGATGACCGATAGGGGATGCGAATCTCTTTCCGCCGATCTGGCCACCGATGGCGCTCGCGCGATCCCCGATCAGGCCCTCCGTGATCTAGGTCGCGAGTTGAGCGCCGGTGGAAGCACCCGCGAGCGGATTGGGGCACTGGCCCAGGCAGGAGCGCCCCAAATCCAGACTGATAAGCGGTGTTGCCAGAAATGCTTCCGCGACCCCCTTGCCAATTTCGATGGGCACACCTGCAGGATGCGTGCGAGCACTCTCCGGATCGGGGAGGCGGGCTAGGGTGAAGTTGATTTCGTTGCAGGCGTCAACAGTTGGGTCCGTGACAATCTGAATCCGTTGCACGCCGCCGCGTCAGCAGTTGCATCCGCAGACGTCAGCACCATGCTCGCAGGTCAGAGGTCCAACGACGCAGCTCAGAAGAACAATCTCAGAAAGCTCGCCAGGAAGGCCACGATTAGGTATCATAGGTGGGTTGCCGCAGCAAGCCCGTCTGCACGCGCGTGCCGCATGGCCGATGATCGCGTCGATGAAGCAGATGTGGCAGCGGTCATGTACCATCCGCTCCGAAAATTGCATTGCGCTTCCAGGAGTGTCCTGTCTTCTGGCAGCAGATGACACATGAGCGCTTCATGAAAGGCCAGCGACCTTGCAGACTCGAATACATGCAATGGGCCATGTGCCTGCGTGCGGAGAGTATGGCTAATGGCTATGCTGGACGTAAAGTTGCAGCAACTGGTGCGATGACTCGTGCTGAGCGCATATCAAAGGGGCTCGTGACCTTCTCCACTCCGAAGGGGGAGGACACAGGTCAGGACCGCGCGACCTTGGCGCAGCTCAGAGCGAGGCATCGCGCTGGTCCGACCACGAAGGGGGGCAAAGCCTTCTGCAAGGGGATCGATCCTGCCACCAAGCCGCGCTCTACCCCACCGCCGGCACTTCCACCGCCGCGCTGCGATGGGCCTGCCATGGGCGCTTCCTTCGCCTCGGGCGCGGCGACTTCCAGCGGCCCTGCTCCTGGCAACGCAGACTTGGGTGGCGGGGCTGCAGCAGCTGCCGCGCCGATCGCGGCGGGCGCGCGGAGGCCGATTGCGCCGCCGCGCCGGCCGCGAGGCTCGCAGCGCATGACCGGCAATCGTACTCGGAGCGGCACTCGCAGGGCGCTCCCAGAAGGCGTGGTGGTCAAGCACTCCCGTGGCTACGCATGCCGCTACTGGTCGTATTGCCAAAGCAACTGGGTCTATATGGATTAGAATGATAGTGCGTATATTTTGGTTGATACTCTTAGTATCCGTATTTTTTGAAGAGTTTGACAATCGTGGAAATCGCATATGGGATCGTGAGAACGACGACCCAAATATGTTCAAGATGTAAATGATTCGACTGATGCACATGGTGTCCTTCAGTTGGTATTTGAATGCATGCTGTGATGACATGTATTATTGTGTCAAAGGCAGGCGCTGCAACTCTGCATACTGGTTTGGTGGCATCAAGGGCATGCACGCACCTGGGCAGGTCGCCCGCTGCAGATTATCTTTTGAACAGAGTCGTAGACGACCTTAGCATCTTCATTTTCGTGGGATGTGGGTTACCTGTCGGTCCGACACACGCTAAGCATACTTCCTATGACACATGGTCTGTTAATGTTGGGCGATTATATTATCCACACAGAACGATGTTGGATCTATGTGATATGTATGTTGGGACCTGGGGTGCCCCCGTGACTGAATGGCTTGTGCTGGTATCAGTTTGATCTGTTGTTGTCGCAACTTTGATCGCTTGCGTCGTCTTGAATGTGTTATCTGGGTAGCTTCTCACCCGCATGTCTCGAGATGCTGATTTTCAGCGCCCGGCCAGCCCTGATATTGATTCGTTACTTTGTTATGGTGCTGATGCAACTTCGATCGCTCACATATGCTTGAATCCATGTTGTGGGTTGCTTCGCGCCCGCGCATTCTGTCCTGCGTGGAACGCGAATGGGGCATGCGCCTTTCGCGCGCACCTGCGCGCGGGATTGTGCGCGCTGGTGGAAACAGCTGCGTCGGATGTACTTTGGCAGTGCACTTGGCGCAGAGATCATCTGTTCTTCTCTATCTTCTCTTGCTCTCCCAACCTCGCAGTCCGTGGAGACGGTGGGTCGTCGAGGTGCGCCGAATCGTTGTTCGGGGGCGCGCCCTTGGCCCGCTAAAGGCGGGTGTGATCCCCAGAGTGCCCCGCGCTGCGCGGCTGGTCCTTTCTTGCCGCCCAGGTCGAATTGGGCCCCGTTTGGGGGGCGCAGGGGGTGGAAAGAGGCGATTTGAGATGCCCTCGCACTTCTGTTCCCGAGTCCCGCCCCTGTCTCCCGCGGGCCCGAGGCCGACGTGGAGCGGGCGGGGTGCGCGGCGGGGTGCGTGTGTGAAGACCGCTCATTTCCCCTTGCTCTCCATCTATCCGGCTATCTTCTCGGCTCCGGCGCGGGCATCTTGAGCGCCCATATTTCGACGGGCGCATGGGCAAAAGGGTCTCATCTTTTCTCCTTGTCGTCCTCTACCTACGGACCCCGCGGTAGGTTTGACTCATTGGTCGTTGACCTCCGTTCGCGCCCCCTGGCGGCGACGGGGGCTTTCAGCGCTGTAGCTGGTGAAACCCAAAATGCAGAGGAAATGCGAAGCCACCAGACACGTCATCTGGAACGAACAATAATGCCATCCCCGGGCGGAGGTGGGGGATTCAATCTTTGTAGCTGAAGAGGCCTTGTTCCTGCTGGGCGTGTAAGAACAGGCAAGCTGGGAGAAGTTCGCACTGGAGCTGACGAGACCGGATAACAGTCCCAGCGTCGTAGCCGATGAGCCCGCCTGCCCGCCCCTTGGCGCTGAGATCTTGCGCCCCTGACCGCGACGGGGTCTTCTGCCGCTGCTTGCTGCGCTCTCAGGCCGTGGCTGACCGTGGAATGCGCTTCCCTTCGTCTCTGAGAAGGGCTGAGCCGAACATTGCAACTGCGAGACGTCTGCTCGCGGCCGCCGCCCAGATGCCCCGGCGCCCCCCGAGCGCCGGCGAGAAGGCGGGGGGCTGGCTGGCGCGGGCGAGTTGGAACCAATAAATGGCCCCGCGGCGCCGCGCCCACCTGGTGCTGGGAGGGGGTGGGGGGGGGGGGCGGGGTGAGGAAGGGGGCGGGGCGATGCGTGTTCAATGCTAGGAACCAGATGCGTGTTCAAGACCAGGAACCAACGCCGCGGGCTTGGCGGGGCAAGCCCGCATTCGGGATCCAGGCTTCGGCCCCGGGGCCGCCAACAAAAGCGGCCTTGGAGGTGACATCCGCTTCGGGGAAGTGACCGAGAGGCCGGGGGGCCCAGGCCAGGGGCAGCGCGAGGGGCGGGGTAGGCTCGCGTGGGGCGCCTGGGCCCGCAATCGCAGAGTGGCCGCCGACGCGGGCCTGATGGCCCACCCCGCCTGGGAACGTGAGGGTCTGCCATTGGGCCTCTCTTTCCGATTCGGCGACGATGCGTCGCCGATTTGAGATGCGACGTCGCGACGGAATCGTTAACAGAGCCCCAGGCCCCATCTTTCTGCGGCCTTTCTCAAGACGACTCGAGCCGCGATGGCCCCGGGGCCCGAGCGCGGGCGCAAGCTGTCGGCGCGGAGAATTGCGGCGCCCAAAGCCTCGGGCTCGCGCGCCCGAGCGCCGCGCAAGTTGCGCGAGGTGCGGGCGGGGCGGATCGTGTCTGATCGCGAGAGTTGCGTTTTTCGGCTGAAAGAGGGGAGCGAAGCAAGGGGGTCCAATGAGACCCACTCTGTTTAATGCTCTGCTGGAATCAGTTACGCGTGATCTCCATGATGCTGGGATAAGAGAGGCTTCGGCGCAAAACCTGGGGGCGAACGTCTGACGAACCTCCGGCTCGCTGATGGCATTCTGTTGATTGGTGCAAAGCAAGCGCATGTGCGGTACATTTGGGAAGATTTATCATTGCGGGCGTCACAGGCTGGGCTTACGTTGCACATGGCGAAGACAAATCTCATGTCTAACGTTGTTGTCCTGAGAGGGGGGGTGCTTGCGCAATCGCACGTGGGCGTCGGTGGGGGCGGGGTGGAAGTGCTCCCATCGGCGGAACCGCATCATACCTCGGGCGCAAGCTGTGGTTCCATGGGTTTCACGACGTCGAAATACAATGTCGCATTTCGAGTGGATGCGGGCCTCTGGCAAATTCAAGCCTGCGCTTTGTAATGAGCGTTATCAGTTGCGGTCCCGGCTTCGCCTGTTTGACGCCGTGGTTTCGTCGACGGTCCTTTACGGGGGCGGCTCGTGGAACATGGCGGCGGCGAGGGAGACGAGGCTCCTGACATAATTCTGGGAGCTGCTTCAGAAAATCATCGCGACGCCACCGATGAGGTCTGTCTCTTCGCATGGCGTGGACGAGCCATGCTTGGATAGGATCGGCCGTGCAACCCGGGAAGCTGCGGGGGAATTGGAGAAGGCAGGTTTCAAGACACGGGTCAAATTAGGTAAGCTTCGTGAAGTTGCCCTTCTGCAGAATACAGCCGCCAGCACCGATGGCAGGTGGTCGATCGGCAGCGCTGGATTGGGCGCCGGCCAGGCGCCGGGCGCCGGGCCGCCCGCTGAAACGCTGGACAGACGACCTGATCTCTTGCAAGTAAGAAGTTGAGGATGTGTGAGAATCGGTGGGTCTGCTTGCCGGCGGCCCGTGCAGGGCGCGCTCCGGCGCGCTCTCCGGCGTGCAGGGCGCGCTCCCGCTCCCGCTCCCGCTCCAAGCTTCAGGCTTGGCGCTGCCCTTCAATGGGGTCTTCAGTGAGATCAGGTCGCTGGATGCCCAGGGGTCTCGCCGAGAGGTCTAGATTTACGTGCCGCTCGCCGGGCCCTGTCGCCTCTGGCCCGGCCCCGCCCGCCCTGGCCGCCGCTGCCAGGTATGTTCTCAGCCGACCTCGCTTTCCCAGGCGCCCGGCGCACGCGGGCAAGCGTGCCATGCGCGTCCAAGGTGCGTTGGGGGGGAGTAGGCGAGACAAGGCGTGGCTGCCTTCTGAGAAAGCGCTCCGCGCATCGAGCATTGCGCGGTGCAGCGGCACCAGGAGGAGGGGGGGATGGGGGGGGGGAGGGGGAGGAGAAGGAGGAGAACAGGAGGAGGAGGAGGAGGAGGAGGAGGAGGAGGAGGAGGAGAGGAGGAGGAGGAGGAGGAGGAGGAGGAGGAGGAGGAGGAGGAGGAGGAGGAGGAGGAGGAGGGAGGAGGAGGAGGGGGAGGAGGAGGAGGAGGAGGAGGAGGAGGAGGAGGAGGAGGAGGAGGAGGAGGAGGAGGAGGAGGAGGAGGAGGAGGAGGAGGAGGATTCTGCTGGATTCTGCTGCCTTGCCACACACGTGGCCCCAATCCATCACCTTTTCTGCAGGCTGGGTCGCAGGAGGAACACGAGCCTCCGCGACCCAAGACGGCCGCCGCAGGAAGAACACGAGCCTCCGCGACGGCAGCGGCGCAGGAGGAACACGAGCCTCCGCGCGAAGAGACAGCCGCGGGAGGAACACGAGCCTCCGCGACAGCAAACGCCGCAGGAGGAACACGAGCCTCCGCGACAGCACCGACGCAGGAGTGCCGCAGGAGGGCACGAGCCTCCGCGGCACTCACCACAAGGCCACCTTCTAGGGCGGGAGGCCGTGCTTCACCATGGACGCCGTGCGCTCGTCCTCCTCCATGCCCGAGGCAGCGTCGACAGCATCGTCAACGGCCGCGTCGAACCAAGCCTGCGCCTCAGCCAAGGCGTTCTTAGCCTGCTCGACGCCGCAGGCCGCCTGCTGCATGGCCTCGTACTTCCTGGCGGCCGTCAGTTGCTGGTCTTCCTGGTACTCCTTCAAGTTGATGGGTTTGGCGATGCCTTCCTGCTCCTCCTTCTTGCTGCCTAGGTCGTGCTGCCCCAAGCTCCCGAGCAGCACCGACCCGTCAAGGATGCACTTCACCGCCTTCTCGATCGACTCCATCTTCTGGACCAGGATCTCCGAGACCGAGCTCTGCTGCTGGAACTTCTTGCCGTCGTCCATCTCGCCCTCCGAGGCCGTCGAGCTGTCCAGCTTGGGAGGGCGCCTGCGACCATGACGCTGGCGCCTCTTCGCTTCTTGGCCCGTCCTGGGGAGTGCCTCGGCGCCCTCCCCGAACATGTGATGCTCAGCCACGTTGCGCATCGCCCTGTCGCCGCCGTCGACGTACGCCGTCCTGCCTGGGGCCGCCGCCGCGACCTTCTGCCTGAGTGCAGCTTGGATGCGCTCGACGCGCGCCTGCACCTCCGCCTCCAGCTCCTTCTCCTCGAGCGGGTTGCCGCTCGCCTAGGCACGGGCCGCACGCCAGAGGCCGACCGCGACCGCCGACACCACCTGGCGCGAGCCACCGGCACGAGCCACCGCCGCGAGGAGCGCCGACGCCATCGGGTCGGCCATGACCGCGGCCCGCCGCGCCGGGGGCTGGCAGGCTCTTGAGCCGAAATGGCTTGAGCCAAAATGGCTACGGAGGAGGAGGAGGAGGAGGAGGAGGAGGAGGAGGAGGAGGAGGAGGAGGAGGAGGAGAAGAAGGGGGGGCGGGCGGGGCAGGGGGAGGGGGGGTGGGTGGGCTGGGGAAGAGGGTTAGGGGGTGGGCGGGGGGGGGGGGGAGGGCGCGCGATTTTTCCCAACGCTCCTGCGTTGGGTATTCGTTTTGAATTGCATTGCGGTTGCACATCTCTCGCCTTCCTTATTCCCCGCCTCCCTCCTTCTCTCGTCTTTCCTGCCTGCCTCTTGCCTCGTTCATCTTGGCGCGCCAGCATGTCTCCTACCTCGCCATCGGACTGGGGCTGCGATCTGCGAAAGTGTCGCCATTTTCGAGGGCTGTTGGGGGTCCAGCGGAGTGGCGTCCAACGCAGAGTTAGATTGGACCTCGCCATCCCTGGGGGGCTGCGATCCGCGAAAATGTTGCCAGTGGGGGGTCCAGCGGGTGACGTCCTACGCACATTCAGACTAGACCTCGCCATCCCTGGGGGGCTGCGATCTGCAAAGGTGTCGCCATTTTCGAGGGCTGCCGGGGGGTCTAGCGGCGTGGCGTCTTACCCGGACTCAGAGTAGACCTCGCCATCCCTGGGGGGTCGCGATCTGCGAAATTGTCGCCGCGTTCGAGGGCAGCCGGGGGCCCAGCGGAGTGACGCCCCACGCAGACTCAGATTAGACCTCGCGATTTTTGGGGGGCTGCGGTCTGCGAAACTGTCGCCGCCTTCGATGTCTGCTGGGTGGCCAGCGGAGTGGCGTCGTACCAGGATTCAAATGTACCTCTCCATCCTCATGGGGCAGCGATCTGCAAAGCTGTCGCCGGTTTCGACGGCTGCTGGGGGTTCCAGCGCAGTGACGTCTTACCCGGACTCAGACTTGACCTCGCCATCCCCGCGGGGCTGCGATCTTCGAAATTGTCGCCATTTCCGAGGTGCAGGGCGGGAACCAGAGAGGTTGGCGGGCGAGCCAGGCGTTGACCGCTTCTTGCACGAACCGCCTGTTTTGTTTATCTCTCCTGGCGCGCCGCATCAAAGCGGAGCGCTGGCAACGCAGGTGTTGAGCACTTCGGCGATGAAAAGCGCGACGCTTCATTGTCTGGTTGCTTCTCCGCCTATGTAACCTGACCTTGCCCATGCTCCATCATCTCGCTGCTTCGGCCGAGGTGATTGTTCTTTCGCCCCGATGTGTTCCTTTTGCTTTTCCTTCCCTGTATAATGCCTCCTGGCCTTTTGTACCTCTGTTTTGCGAGTCGGCCACGCACGCTTCGCACGATAGAGATCGCCCCCTTGCAACCGGCTCTGGCTGTGTTGCTGTCGCACGATTGCTCGCGCACCTTGTATTTTCCGCGGTGCCGATGGGTTGGGTGCGTCGCAGGGCCATTTTCTGTTGTCGTGTGTTCTCCACTTGTTCGGGACAGCTGCCCGCCCCTGGCCCGCCTCTCCACGCCCCCATGTCACAGCAGTTTTTGTTGATGGCCCTGGGGCCCGACAGCGGGCCGCGGAGGCCAGCATCGACGAGGAGGCATCGCGCGTGGATTACCACGTGGGACCTGTTCCGACGCTGCGGATTTTTGACCCCGGCCCAAACAGGCTCGCGTCGTGAAAACAGCAAGCCGGAAGGCTGGGACCCCCGGTGGCCTTCACCGGGCCCCCGGATTGTCGAGAATCGGCTCGGGACGAAAGACTGGTCCCAGGGGATGGGTTGGGACTTCCTGGGGCCCCGCCCCAAAAAGTCAAGACGCCGCATTTGGATTGTTACCACGTGGGACTTGCTCTAGTACAGGAGCATACCGTAGTCGGGCCTACTCTTTCTCCAACTTTGAGATGCACTGAACGCAGCGTCCGCGTTGTTTGTGGACGGATCTACCCCGAATGTCTTTGTACACGTGACGATACCCAATGTGCCTATAGACGCTTGTGGCTAGAAGGTGAGAGCTGTATTTGGCCTAGGCCCGCGACGTTGGTCATCTAGCAATAGGTCGGCTTTGTCGTTCTTCAGAGCGGATTCCGATTCCTTGGAAGTCCCAGCCCCTCCCCTGGGATCAGCTTTTCATCCCGAATCGGTTCCTGACGGTCCTGGGGCCTGGGAAGGGCTCCTCAGGATCCAAAGCGTTAAAGAGTACCTGCCGCGTTGATTTTTTCGTGGCGCGAGCTAGTATGGGTTTGCACAGCCTTCGCCGCACAGAAAGTCGTTTGCTCACGACAACGATTCGGCATCGAAGAGTCGCATCGTCAGAGCCCTCGACTGCCGGAGCCGCCCGGAGGCGCTGGAGGCCTCCAAGCAGCGGCGCGGCTCGCGCCCAAAGCCGGGCCCCCAGGAGACGCAGGCGGCGCGGCGAGGGCCTCGGCCCGAGGAGCCACCGGCGGCGCCCCAGAGGGGGTGGCGTGTGGTGGGCGGCCTGCCCAGAAGGCGGAGGGGCCTTGGAGTTGGCTGAGGAGCTGCAGTGGCCCAGCCCCGGCTCCGGCGAGGGTTTTTTTTTTGTTGGAGGCCTTTTTTCTCGGCCTCGCGGCGGTTGGCGGGCCCCGGGACTATCAGAAACGGATCTGGGGACAGACGCTTCATCAGATGGACCCCAGGAGGGGTCCACACCCCGTCTTGACCGAGTTTCTCGGGAACCGTCCAGCTTAGACTCCATGGCCGTTTCCAAGGCGGATGGGGCTTTCCAGATATCTTTTCAGAAGGCCTGGCGGCTTCGAATTCTAGGAAGCCTTCATGGGAGCCGCACGGCCTTCCTGCACTACCTCCTGACAGAGAACTACAACTCTCGCGCGCGTTCCGTCTCCCCGAGCCCATTAATTTCAATGTTCGCCTGGGGCGCCGCGCGACTCGATTTGTCTGCTGTCAGCCGCGGCCGACTAAACATTGAGAATTGGATGGGCGCGGCGAAAATATGAAACATAGTTACATTATTTACAAGGGGATGAAAAAAAAGACCCCTGCCTTCCAAGATAGCTTTGCTACTCTGCCGTGGCTACGCCCGTTTTATTTTATTGAATCGTTTCGCTCATTCCGCCGGCCCATATTGCATCACTGGTGTTACATGTTCGTGTGATCGTGGCGAGCGAGAAGGTGGAGGCGGAGGCGGAGGCGGAGGCGGAGGAGGAGGAGGAGGAGGAGGAGGAGGAGGAGGAGGAGGAGGAGGAGGAGGAGGAGGAGGAGGAGGAGGAGGATGGAGAGGGGGGGGATGAGGATGATGATGATGAGGAGGAGGAGGCCTCGCGATGGTTTCTTGTGGTATTATGTGGCCAAACTTGGTCGTGGACAAGACGCCGCTTTGGGAGGATCTTTCGGGGAAGGTTCGAAATTTCAGCCTCTTGGTGGTCTCTTGGGGTGTCTTGAACGCGTCGTGGGCCGTCTGGAAGCCATCTTGGGCGTCTCGGTCCGATTGTGCCATCGCTAGGCTCGGGGGCCTCTTTGGGGCCTCTGGGAGGCCTCTTGGGGGCCTCTTGTGGGGTTCTCTTGGGGGCTCTTGGCGGTTTCTTGGAGCCTCTTGGGGGGCTCTTGGGAGTTTCTTGAGGCCTCCTGGGCGCCTCCTGGGACCGAGGGCTCGAAACGTCCGTTCGGGTTCCCCGTCTGGCCCCCTCTTTGGGCCGTCCTGGGGATATCTTGGGCCGTCTTGGAGGCCTCTTGGGCCGTCTTGGGGCCCTCTTGGGCCGTCTTGGGGCTCTCTTGGAGGCCTCTTTGGGCTGTCTTGGGGCGATCTGTGGGGCCTCTTGGGCCGTCTTGAAGCGTCGGGAAGCCGAACAGATGAGAACTCCCAAATCCTTGAAACACCGAAGGGGCATCGATGGTTTTTGCTTCCTGGGGCCCTCTTGAGACGCTTCTTCGAGGCCTCTTTGGGCGTCTTGGGAGCCTCTTGGGGCCGAGGGCTCGAAATGTCCGTTCGTGTTCCCCGTCTGGCCCCCTCTTGGGGCCGTCCTGGGGATATCTTCGGCCGTCTTGGAGGCCTGGCCTTGCTACTCTGCCGTGGCTACGCCCGGTTTAGTTCATTTGCGCTGACCAAGGTTTCGCCTGTTGCTTGCTTATTGCAGGTTGGCCCTCAGGTGATCGCGGGTTTGGCTAGTGCATGTGGTTGAGCACGCTTGGTGCGCTTGTGGCACAATTTTTCGTGGCTGCTGGCGCTGACACGTTGTCGGTGCGCGGGTACCCATGCGCACATCTGTGCGATGCTAGAGGCAGCAGCGGGAAAGGCTGTGTCAGACAGAAGCCCCCCTACGGGGGCAGGGCCACCACGTGCGTTTGTGGCCAAACGTGGGGAAGTGCCGCAGGCCGACACAGGGATGAGCCGAACCCCGACGGGCCCAGCACCCTGCCCCCTTTCGCCTTGTCAGAAGACATCGACGGACTGCGATCGACGACGAAGACGACGACGACGACGACGACGACGACGACGACGACGACGACGACGACGACGACGACGACGACGACGACGACGACGACGACGACGACGACCGACGACAACGACGACCGCGAAGACGACCGCCAACGACGACGCCCACGACGACGACGCCGATCGACGAACGACGACGACGGCAATGACGAAGACGACGACGACGAACACAACGACAAACAACAAACGACAAACGACGGCGACGACGACGAACGACGAACGACGAACGACGAACGACGGCGAACGACGACGACACCGAGCGACGACAACTACGACGACGACGACCATGACGACGACGGACGATGTACGACGACGACGGCGACGCCTTCGACGACAACGACGACAACGATGACGACGGGTCTAGCACTCTGCCCCCTTCCGCCTTTTGAGCGGACGCCGACGACCAACGACGACGGACCACCACGACGACGACGACCGACGCTAAAGGCGACGCCGACGACGACGACAACGACGACGACGGGTCCAGCACTCTTCCCCCCTCAGCCTTTTGAGAGCACACCGACGACCAACGACGACGGACGACCACGACGACGACGACCGACGCTAAAGGCGACGCCGACGACGACGACAGCGACCACGACGGGTCTAGCACTCTGCCCCCTTCCGCCTTTTGAGAAGACGCCGATGACAAACGACGACCGACGACCACGACGACGACGACCGAGGCTAAAGGCGACGCCGACGACAACGACAAACGGCGACGACGACGCCGACGGCGACGACGACGACGACCAACGACGACGACGCAGCGACAAAGATGCCGACGGCGTCGACGAACACGACGATGAAATACGAACGACGAGCGACAAACGACGACGAACGACAATGATGTCGACGAGGGCCGAGGGCGACGAACGAGCGACGACGACGAGCGACGACGACAATGGCGACGACGCTAACGTCGACCGATGAACGACGACTGCGACGCCCACGACGACGACGACTGCTACGACGGCTAGGACGACGACGACGACCGACGAAGACGACGACGACAACGACTACCGACGCCAAATACGACGACGACGAGCACGACGACGACGGCGCCGACGCCGACGGCGACGACGACGACGTGACTTGCGACGCCGACGACGCCGACGACGGTAACGACGACGACGAGGACGACGACGACCCACGACGACGACCGACGACGAACGACGACGACGTTGACGCCGACGTCGACGCCGATGCCGACGCCGACGCCGGCACCGACGCCGACGCCAACTCCGACGCCGATGCCGACGCTGGCGTCGACGACGGCGGCGACGCCGCCGCCGACGACGACGACGAAGATTACGACGACGACGGCGACGACGACGGCGGCGGCGGGTGCGGCGGCGTCGGCGGCGGCGCGACGGCGACGACGACGACGACGGGCGGCGACGACGACGGCGTCGACGACGACGGCGGCGGCGGCGGCGACGACAACCACGCCGACGACGACCACGCCGGCGACCGACGACCCACGGCCGACGACCGACGACCGACGACCGATGACCGACGACCGACGACCGACGACCGACGACGACCGACGGGCCCAGCACTCTGCCGCGTTTCGCCTCCCCAGAAGGCGACCACGAACGACGACGACCCACGACGAAGACGACGACGACGACGGCGACCGCCGACGACGACGACGACGATCACGACGACGACGGCGACAACGAACGACGACGATCTCGACGACGCTGGCGACGCCGACGACGAGCACGGCGTCGACGACGAACGACGAACGACGACGAACGCCGACGAACGACGCCGAACAACGACGACGACCCTTGGGCCCAGACTTTTCAAGCAGTCTGCGCCCTGTCAGCTTCTCAGGAGACGACGGCGGTCGACAGACGACTACGGTGTCTACGACGACCGACGACGAAGAAGACGACGACGACGGCGACGACGATTGTGACGACCATTGACGACAACGACGACGAACGACGAACGACGACATCGACGACGACGACAGCGGCGACGGCGAGGAACGACGACGACGAGGATGACGAACGAAAGACGGCGACAACGACGACAACCCACGTCGACTAACGGCGACGAACGACGACGACGACGCCAACACCCACGCCGACGACGACGCCGACAACGACCACGACGACGACCGACGAGGACCATCGACGGCGACGACGATCACGACGACCACGAACCACTAACGAGGACCGACGACGACGACGAACAGCAAACGACGAAGGACGAACGACAAACAACCAACGACAAAGGACGAACGACAAACGACGAATGATGATGCGGAGCGATGAACGACGATCGACGACGATGACGGCGACGACACGACGGCAACGACTAATGAGGACGACGAAGGAGGAGCGACGAACGACAAACGATGAACGACAACTGGCGACGACGACGACCGACGACGAACGACGACGAGTGGCGTGTGACGACGACGAACGATGACGAACGACTAACGACGAACGACGACGACGGCGACGACGATGAACCATGACGCCGACGACGAACGACGAACGACGAGCCGCGCCCGACGAACGACGAACGACGACGACGACTAACGACGACAAACGACGACGAACGAGAGGCGACGACGAAGACGAGCGACGGCGACGACGAACGACGACGACAACGACCGACGACGAACGACGAAGACGCCGACGCCGACGCCGACGCCGACGGCGACGACGACGTGGACGAACGACGAACGACGAGCGGCGCCCGACGAACGACGACGACGACTAATGACGGCGATCGACGACGAACGAGAGGCGACGACGACGACGAGCGACGGCGACGACGAACCACGACGACAACGACGAACGACGACGAACGACGAACGACGAACGACGACGATTGCGACGACAACGAGCGACGACGACGAACGACGAACGGCGAACGGCGCTCGACGAACGACGAACGACGAACGACGACCAACGACGGCGAACGACGTCGAACGAGAGTCGACGACGACGACGAGCGACGACGACGACGAACGACGACGACGACCGATGACGAACGACGAAGACGCCGACGCCGACGCCGACGCCGTTGCCGACGACGACGACGACGACCGACAACGAACGACGAAGACGAAGACGCCGACGCCGACGCCGACGACGAATGACGGCGACGAACGACTACGCAGACGACGATGACCACCGATGACGATGCCAACGAGCGGCGACTATAACGACGACGAGCGAAGACGTCGAGGACGACGAACGAGCGACGAACGAGGACGACGACCCACGACGACGACCGAAGTTGAACGACGTCGACGCCGATGCCGACGCCGACGCCGACGCCGTCGCCGACGACGACGACGACCGACCGACCTTCGACGACGAACGACGTCGACGACGATCACGACGACGACACACGATGAACGACGACGACGAACGACGAACGACGAACGACGAGCGACGATTGACGAGGAACGAACGACGAACGACGCCGACGTCGACGACGAACGACGAACGACGACTATGACGACGACGAGCGACGAACGACGAATGAACAACGACCAACGACGACGACGACGACTGACTATGAACGACGATGAATGGCAAGCGACGGCGACGACGAACGACGACGACGAAGGATAAACGACGACCGTCGACGATAACGACGACGAATGATGATGACGGGCGACGAACGACGAGCGACGAACGACGATCGCGGAGCGACGACGATGAATGACGAACGACCAGCGAACGACGACGACGACGAGGACGGCCCACGACGACGCCGACGATGGTAACGACGACGGCGAAGACGCCGACGCCGATGCCGACGACGACAACGAACGACGAAGACGAAGACGAAGACGCCGACGACGACGACCGACGCCGGCGACGACGACCGACGACGACGACAACGACGAAGGACGACGCTGACGACGAACGAATGACGACGACGACCCACGACGACGACCGACGACGAACGACGACGACGACGCCGTTGCCGACGTCGACGATGACTACGACGACGACCAACGACGACGAGCGACGACGACGCCGATTACGACAATGGCGAACGACGAACGACGATCGACGATGACGACGAACGGTGAATGACGAAGGACGGTCGACGAATGATGAAGGACGAGAGACGAACGACGAGTGCATACATACGACGAACGACGCACGACGAAACACGACGATGATGCCGACGACGTTTAATGAGGACGACGAACGACGAACGACGAAGGACGACGGTCAACGACCAACGACGGCGACGACCGACGACGAAAGACGACGAATGACGAGCGACGACGACGACGAACGATGACGACGACGAACGACGAACGACGAACGACGAATGACGACGATGACGACGAAGATGATGACGATTAACGATGAAAGACGAACGACGACCGACGAACGACGACGACGACTATTGAGGACGAACGACGACGAACGACGACGACGAACGACGACGTCGACGACCGACGACAACAATGAACGACAACAAACGATGACGATCGACGACAACGAGGACGACGAGCGAATGACGGCAAAGGCGACGACGACCGACGACGACGACCGACGACGAACGACGACGACAAAGATGCCGACGCCGACGACGACGACGAACGACGACGACGCCGACGAGCGACGACTATCACGAACGACGACGACGAGCACGACGAGCGAACGAACGACGACGACGACGACCGACGACGACGACCGAAGGCGAACGACAACGACGACGCCGACGCCGAAGCCGACGGTGACGACGGCGACGAACGATGACGACGACGAACGACGACCGACGACGACGACGAACGACGACGACGGACGACGGACGACGGACGACGAGCGACGATTGCGACGACCCATGACGACGACCGACGACGAGCGACGACGAGGACCGCGACGACGACGACCGACGATCGACGCCGACCCTCGCGCCGCGCTGTCCTGTGGCGCCGCCCGAGGAGGGCGACGCGGCCCCGGAACGCTCCGCCGCCGACGCGCCGGCGGCCGCCGCGGAAAGCCGCGAGCAGCCAGAGCGCAGCGGGGCGGAGGACGCCGAGGGGGCCATCGAGGAGGAGCAGGAGGAGGAGGAGTGGGAGGAGAAGGAGTTCCCCTGTGTTCTCGTCGGCTCTCGGCGGCCGTCCAGGCCGCCGCGCCTCGCCGAGGGCGCTGGTGGGGTGCCTGGATCGTCCCGAGGTGGCGCCAGCAGCCCGAGCTTGGGCCCGAGAGCCACCGGAGGGGGAGATGGGCATCGGGGGGCGCCATCGGGGTCCAGCGGCTCCAGCAAGGAGCTCTTTCGGTCCGACGGTATTTTTCGGGATGCTGGGGTGCAATTGTTTTTGGTCGGTCCCAGGATCTTGTCGGTCCCAGCTTCTCTCGCTTCCGGCGCCAGCTCCTCGAAGCGGAGCGGCGCAGTCAGGCAGTGCCTTCTTCTCCCATCCCCTCGTTGCTCCTGCGCGCGCGTGCTGGCAGGAGGGGAGGCCATTGCCGTGTCAATTCAGGCCAGTTTCGAAGAGGCGACGTAGTCGCCGAAAGGTCACCCAAATCGCTGGGAAAAACGAGCTATCCCCATCACAGGGATGAAACCGTCATTTGTTGTGTTGTGCATGGAGAGAGCGCCCACCCAGGCAAGTCGACCGAGGAAATCTGCGCCGGAGCACTCCACATGGGCATTCGAGTGCAC
Source organism: Prorocentrum cordatum (assembly GCA_963575745.1). NCBI lineage: Eukaryota > Dinophyceae > Prorocentrales > Prorocentraceae > Prorocentrum > Prorocentrum cordatum. The sequence continues at coordinate 103,444 of CAUYUJ010003670.1, forward strand.
CGGTGCAGTCCCCAGTGGGTCTCGCTCGTTAATCGGCGTGCATCGCCAGATAGATTCGGTCGTTTTTGGACGTCGGTGAGCTAGCCCGCTTGGATCCATATGAATGCGGTGCTGTGCGCACGTGCAGTGCACCTGACAGCTTTCACTGCAGGGCGTTTTGCTCAGGGTGCTCTGTCACTCTTCGGGTCTGGCATCGGCGGGTGAGGCGAGGCGCCCAGGTCGAGCGGGGTGGAGCTCCGAGATGCGAGAAGCTCTTTGGGCCTCCGCGGGGTCACTTGTGGCCACGGCCAGGTTCTCCTCGAGATTCTGTCAAGAACGCAGCCGGGGAGATGTCCAGGGATCGAGTTCGGACTCCCCAGGCCCAGGCACTCACAGGTCATCCCCAGGGGCGCGCGCCCCTCTCCAAGGCGGCGGCGTGAGGGTGCGAAGATGACCACGCATCGCGCATCACGGGACGCGATGCGCCACGTTAGGTGACCTTGGGGCACGCGGCGTCCAGGAGTTGTTCCTCGTTCTTCAGGCCCCGCGGCCGTCGGAGAACGGTTCAGGATGTAACGCCCTGGCCTTGGCGAGAGGGTCTTGACTTCCAGGGGCCAGGCCGCGCTGCGAGAATGCAAGGGATCGGATGTCTGGGAAGGGAGCCCGGAATCGAATAAGCATGCCCTGCGTGGCTGGATGATCGTGGGGGAGTTTGAACACCTCGGATTTAGCTGTCGGAGGTCGGCGCGGATTTCTTGGGTCGGCGCTGTGCCCCCCTCCACGTGCCCCTGACGCCGCCAGATGAGGGCCGTGTTGTGGTGGAGGGGGCCTGGCGCCTACCCAAGACATCCGCGCGAGCGTCCGAACGTGTACATTTTTACAGTCTCTGTCCCTCAGGAGCGTCGCAGAGCGACGGGCGCCGCGGGGGTCCAGAAGGACTGCCACGACGCGGCCCCGGGCGAGCAGTGCTACGGACAGATCCAGTGGGCGATGCAGACAGGCGTCGCTTCGAACCCGGAGTGGTACCCGGGCCTCAACGCCAGCTCCGCCTTCCAGGACTTCCAGGCCTTTTTCAGCTCCGAGGGCAGGGACGGGTGCAGGCTGCACGGAGCGGCCGGGGAAAGCTGCCCGCCCCGGCCTCTCCCCTTTCATCTTTCCTCCGCTTCCCTTCTGGGCACAGCAGAGAACCACAGCCATTGCCGACTGTTTTTTCTGGAGGGCCCATCCTCGACATGAACACTCTGGTTATGGTTTTGGTCGATTTGGTCGTCCTGGACGCCCTCATCGACCACAGCCAGTACTCAGCTGGTTTCGGTGTTCTGACGATTGCTGGCATGCAACAAGCATCCCCGAGGGCGTGTCGTCGATGTGGTTGTGGTCGCTTACTGCCCCCGCGTTCCCCTCAGTGGAGGTGTTGGCAGCTCTGTATGTCCTTCTTGGTACTCTGGCAGGGAGCCCTGCGCGACTGGCCACTGGCACGGGCTTCCTGCAGACTCCGCGGCCGCCAAGTCCCGCAGGGAGAAGCCGGTGTCCTCGGATGTCCAGGCCTGGTGGGGCGGGCATGTGAGAAGGGCCAGGGGGGGAGGGTAGGGCGAGGCAGGAAGAAGATGGGACTCCCATGCACCGCTCGCGGCCCCAGAGCTCTGGCCCGCTTCCCCGGGGGTCGTTTTTCGGCCATGGCCCAAGAACCCGATAACGTGCCCCAGGAGGCCGAGATCGAGGAAAAAGTGTCATGAGTGAACACACCATACCATCGGAGATTTGGGGTTAAGGGTCGGGGGGTGAGCAGTATCCCCGAAACACGCACACTCACACACACGCACACACTTGAAGAGCGCCGGAGGCACTAAGCTGTGTAGGTCATGAGCGGGATGAACGTGGTACATGTGAATTCGCTGCACGGGTCTGCGGGCCACCCCCCGCCTCCCCACGAACGGGCGCTGCTGCACCAGCGCTGTTGACCGGGAGCCAGCAGCGTGTCCTTGTCGAAACAAGGATAGAGCGCCAATTCGTTGTGGAATTTGCATGCAGTGGAGAGTCCATACCACGTAGCCTACTGTGTAACGAAACCGCCCCCTTGGAACAGGGGGTCCATGTCACACGGCCGCTCAGTCGCGACCGATCCCCCACGTCACGTGCCCGCGAGGTGTCCACGTCAATACCCCGCCAACTCTGGACTCAAAGCCTTGCGCGCGCGCGCGCCAGAAAATCAACAGATGAAGGCCGAGAGCCGTCGCGCGGCAATTGAACTGTGCCCTCGTCGACCAAGAGTCTTCCCCTACGCGCTCCGCAACCCCTTCACCCCGCCGTTCTGCACGCCCAGAGTCCTTTCCCTGCTGCATGCCGCTCCCGGCCCAGGACGCCCCGAGGAAAGTGCTTCTTGATGGCGCAAGGGGGGTTGGTAATGTCCACCAAGGGCAAGATTCGGAGCCGCGTCGTTCGGGAAGTCTGAGCCGAATCATAACAAACTCTTTCGGAGTGTCTTTGTCAGTGGCGTACAGCACATCGACTTCTTCGGGCCCGCCGGCCCGCCCAAGGCACCCGCCCAGCCCGCTGCCACCCGCCCCCCCGTGCCCGCCCACCCTCCGGCCCACCCTCCTTCGCCAGTTTCCAAGTCAGAGGAGATTCGCGCCGTCTCCCACGTGCGTTGCCAGAAAACCCATCGATGCCCCCTGCGTCTCTGCCTCCCGTACTGCCGTCGGAGATTCGCCCCATCTTCGATATTGCGCTGCCGCATCAATCCCGAAATACTCACTCCTCTTTCTCCTCCTTCTCCCCCTCCTCCTCCTCCTCCTCCTTCTCCTCCTCCTCCTCCTCCTCCTCCTCCTCCTCCTCCTCCTCCTCCTCCTCCTCCTCCTCCCCCCCTTCTCGCCATATCCCCTCACGGCCCGGCCCTCTCCACTCCAACATATCGTAGAATTGCGCCGTCTTCCACATGGCGCGCAGAGCTGAGTCATCAGTATGAAAAAGCGCTGAGAGTCTCGAGGGCGAAGAGCATACTCGTACCCGCGGCCTCGCGGGCCGGGCCCCTGGGCCGCCACCCCGCGGACGGATATGGGGCGTTTTTTCGCGGATGCCCCGCGCGTGACGTATCCGTATCCGTGCGCCCCGGAGCCCAGACCACGAGGGCGTGGAGTCGGAACCGTTTCCGTCGCGTGCAGCACCTCGACTTTTTTTTGCGCCAGCAGGCCGCGTTTCTGGCCCCCGCCGGGCCTGCCGCCGGTCTGCCCGCGCCCGCGCTCCCACCGACCGCCGACCTTCCCTCCTTCGCCACATGCCCAGTCATTTGAGACTTGCGCCGCCTTCCACTCGAGGCCTCCCAAACGAGGTCCGGGTGGCCGGGGTCGAAGGATCCCTCCGCGTCGCCGATGCATCGGCGATGCGGCTCGATGTGGATCCCGATTCTCTTCACGTCGACCTTGCCGATGCGTCGCCGACGTCGACGGGGCATCGCCGATACATCGCCGATGCATTGCCGATGTATCGTTGATGCGGTGCGATCTTCCGACCCCATCTGCTCGGACCCCATGTGGGAGGCCTACATGCACGGGGCGCCGATAACCAAAACACCCATTCGATGCCCCCGTCGTCCGTCGCACTTCACCTGCACCACCGTCGGAGCCTCTCGCCCTCTTCCAGATGGCGCTTCCGCACCAATCCCAAGGTACTCACTGTTCATTCCCCGTCCCCTCCCTCTCGCCAGAGATGGGCCTCCCTCTCCTCTGTCCAATGTCGTAGCGCGCCGTCTTCCAAATGGCTCAAGAATGTGGTTATGTGGACCAAGCACACGATCTGGAACTGCGTCATGAGTGAAGTCTGACTTATGTTATGATGACGTCTGTGGGGCTCTTGTCCGTCGCGTGCAGCTCGTCGACTTCTTTGCCCCCGTTGGCCCTCCCCCGGAACCCGCCTGGCCTGCCGCCCGCCCGCCCGCCCGCGGATCTCTTCCCAGTCATTGGAGATTCGCGCCATCTTCCACGTGGCTCTGCCATAAGATCCCATCGATTCCTTATTGCCTTTTTTCCAGCACCACCGTCGGAGAGTCCCGCCATCTTCCACATGGCGCTCCAGCATCAAGCACACTACGTAAGCACCTCTCCCCATGCTCCCCCTCTTTGTCTTGCTCTCTGCTCTCCAGCATCGGAGAACAGCGTCATCGTCCGAATTGCGCGCGGAGTTGAGTCATACGGTGGGGGCGTTCGTTAAGGAATGTGCCCAGGAGGCTTCAGACCCTGGAGGATTCCTTAGCTGATGAGGGCGGCAGTGACATCCATGGCCAATCCGCAGTTGGTGCACCTGCTTTCAGACCCTGGACTCCTTATTGAAGGGTTCCTTCGGTAGCAACTCATGGGATACTTGTATGCCCACTTAATTCCGTCTTTAGCGTCGACTCGCGTCGATTAGCGTTTGGGAGTCGATGAGGTAGCGCCGATTTAGTGTATATTAGGGCCGATTTGCGTCGATCTAGCGTCGATTAGCGCCGACAAGCGTCGATGAGCGCCGATTCGCAAGTGCCGTTAAAATTTGTATGGGAGGCTCCCATGAGTTGCCGCCGACGGCTCCGTATCCAATGCTCTGACCACAAGTGAAGTCTGGGTTGAGCCTTGATGAAGTGGTGTCCTGCGGCGGCGAGCGAGGGGGGAAGTGAGAAGGAGAAGGCCTTCTCAGAAAAGGGCGGGGCTTCTCAGAAGTCCTCCGGCCTTCTGAGAGGTGATCTGTGTCTTCGTGGAAGGCTTTGAAATCTTCTCACAAGGCCGTGGGACTTCAGAGCCTTCTGAGAAGGCCCGCCCCTTCTCACTTCCCCCCTGCCCCAGGGCCGTTTTTTCGTCGCGAGTCGTTCTCTGACTGTCCTGGGGCCCGGAGAGGGCCCCCAGAGGCCGAACATTTAGAGAGGCTTCACGTCTCGATTTTTTCACGACGCCAGCATGTCTGGGAAGTGGTGCCCTGCTCCGCCGCGTGCAGCACGTCGACTTCTCGCCGCCCGCAGGCCCGCCCACGGCTCCCAGGCCTGGCCTATCGCCCGCCCGCAGGCTGGGGCACGGCCGGCAGGATGTCTGCTGCGCCGCCTGGCGGTGAGGGGAGTCGAGGTCTTCTTTCGGGGGCGGGGTACGAGGGGGGTGATGACTCAGGTGGGTGGATCCCATGGCGGGGGCCATGACATCTCCCCAGATTTCATGGCGCCTCTCCTGATTTCACTGCGGCACCGGCCCTGCCGCCGGCCATGATTTGCGCTCCCCCTCTTGGACGCCCCCTTTTTGGGCGTCCCCGACTTTTGCTGCGTCTCGGTTTTGGAGTTGGCCCAGCACTGGTTCCCGCCAGCCGAGAGGACGGGCAGGTTCGAGGTCCGAGGCTCTGGGCCCGGGAAGGCCCTGTGCCCTTTTCTGCCCCCGGGCTCTGTCTTCGGGCCCTGGGGGCCGTGAAGAACGGATCCGGGACTCTTCATTCGCTACTCCTGACACTCATGACGTTGACATGACAGAATACGCAGCGGATCGGACTGATGATGTGCGCGGTGGCAGACACGTTCACGATGAAGATCACCCACCCGATCATCAGCCACACCGCGGAAGAGCTGGAGGGCTTCCGCGAGAGGGTCAACGGCCTACGATCGGCGAAGGACAAAGAAGGTTTCAAGCACTTGGGACCTCCGACCCCCGCGCTGGCCCTGGCGATGCTCGAGGGCCTTCAGGCTTGCGAGATAGGCGGCCGCGTGCGAACGCGTACCTCGAGAAATGCCAGCCGAAGGACCACGAGACCGAGCCGACAATCGACATGGACCATATCAACGATCAAGTACACTTCATCAGGGTCGAGAAGACCGCAGACCCCAACATCGCCAAGTTAATGCTGGGCATCAACGACTGGGACGGCCGCGCCATGCTCTTAGAGGGCCTTCGGGCCGAGGGACAGACATCCCATCACCTGGGGCCCGCCCCAGCGGGCTGGCTGGAAGAGGAGATCTCGGTTTGGCTGGAGCACTTTCGGAAAACCGCCGCATAATTTTCGTCCATGTCGATACTCTCACAGCGTCTACACCAGCACCGACGCCAGCTCAGGCACCATCTCCGCCTGCGTCAGACAACATCGTCGTGAATGCGATTCGGCCATATGGGAAGATGATGGTGATGAGGCTGCAGACTTAATTTTCCTGAAGAGATTCTCCGCCGACCCCCTTAGCGCCGTTCCCGCCGTGTCCCAGCGGAGCAGGTTGATGTGCACAGTTTCGACTCCGGCCGCGTCCTTCTCCTCCTCCTCCTCCTCCTCCTCCTCCTCCTCCTCCTCCTCCCCCATTAACCTTCCCCCGCCTTATCATAACGTAGGGAACATATCCGTGATGAGCGCCAGTTTCAGGGTCTATTTCAACGTGCAATGCTTGTCCGCCCGCCAACTGCGTGCGGCACCGTTGCAGCGCACGGCCTTTAAAGGCAAGGGGCAGCCCCCCAGTTCGGAAGCGCTGTAGCGGCGAGCTAAACATGTATATTCTTTTCGAAGGATTCGGCGGCGTCGCCCGAGGCCTCGGTGTCGTGTGGCATGGCCGTCTCACTCCCACTCGTGGTAGCGTCCATCAGTACATTCACAGTATGTGAAACTATTGCTGCTCCCGTGCCGTAGGGAAAAAACACTGAACCAGATGGAACCCCATCCTGACCGATTTTCTGGAGTCCCAACGAGTTCAGACCCCCCGGCCGCCTCCAATCTTGGTCTTTCTCTTGTCCTTCCTGGCCCTCGCACCGCTCGCCTTCGGGCCCTCGTTCGGCCCCCCTCGTTGCTGCTGCGTTCTTTTTGTCAGGGGAGGTCGGGTTTGACGCTAGCCCACGTCCGGATAAAGAGGGGAACGGGCAGTTGGGGCGCCCCCGCACATCCAGTGCGGCCGAGCAGGCGCAGATCGCGGCCGGCTTGAACGGCGGCCCCGAGCTGTTTTGCTGGATGTTGTTCAAGGCCAGCCGTCTTTCTCTTCCTCCTCCTCCTCCTCCTCCTGGCGGCTGCGGACGGAAGGGTCGAGGGAGGCGAGGGATAGGGAGAGGGAGTCCTTCGACCCTGGGGGGACCTGGCAAGAGAGCGCGCCCCCGACGGGCGTCCAGCGATAACCCCGTCAGTCCTGCCGTGGCAGGCTTCGGGGCTCGCTGAGTCGCTGGCAGACCGTCGGGCCAGGTTTATAAAATCCGTTTAATAAGTTTCTCCCAGTCTGCCGGGAGAAACCCGCGCCGGCCGGACCGGTGGCGGCATGCTATCGAAGAAGAAGAAGGGAGAGGGAGAGGGACGGGAGGAGGGGGGACGGGAGGAATGAGGGCAGGAGGGAGGAGGAAAGGGAGATCAGGGAAGAGGAGGAGGAGGAGGAGGAGGAGGAGGAGGAGGAGGAGGAGGAGGAGGAGGAGGAGGAGGAGGAGGAGGAGGAAGAGGATGAGGTAACTGACCCCGAGCCCCGGATAATGAGTTACCCCCCCCTTTCACGACTGAGTATTGATTATCCCCGGCGAATGCAGTTTTTGTCAAGGAAGAGTGGCGGCAAGGCCGAACTTTATCTTGCGTGAGAAAATTGGGAATCGAAGTTGCTTTTTCCTACGTTGAGTAGCAAAGACTCCTAAGGATTCCGATGGATGTCCTAGGGAATCCCATGGTTTCCCCATGGATTCCGATGGATTTCCGAAGGAATCCCAAAGATGTCCGAAGGAATCTTCTGAACTTCCTACCTACGGGATCTCAAAGCAATCTTATGGAATTCATGAGTTATCCTGCGCATTTCTTGCTTCAGGACATCCATGGAAGACCCATGGATTCCTGAAGACATGTTTCGGAATCCTTCGGGAATCCATCTGATTCCCTGGAAAATCAATAGGAGCCCTTAGGAAATCAATCGGGGCTTTTAGGACATCCATCGAGTTCCTTAGGAAAGCCATTGGATTCCTCAGGAAACGCGGCGATTCCAGAGAAATCCATCGGGTTCATTTGAACAGCCATAGGATTCCTTCGGACATCCATAGGATTCCTTCGGGAACTCATAGTATTCCGGAGATACTCCATAGGATGGCAATATATCGGAATCCGTCGGTAATCAATAAGCATCAGTAGGACATCCATAGGAGTCCTTCGGAAATGCATCGGATTCTTCAGGAATTCCATGGAAAACCTTAAGACATCAAGTGGATCCCGTAGGGAATCCATCGGAGTTCTTAGGATGGGATTTCTCCGGAAATCCACCGGATCCCTGAGGAAATCTGTAGGAACCTTTAGAACATCCATCGGATCCCTTAGGACGTCCACAGGATGCCGGAGGAAGTCCAATCGAATCTTTAACAAATATGTCGGACTCCTAATACATATGACTCTTAAGGCAATGCATAGGATTCCGTAGGACATCCATACGATTCCTTACAAAATCTTTAGGATCTTTTAGAACATCCATCGGGTTCCTTAGAGAAATCTATAGGAATCCGTAAAACGAATCCATAGGGGTCCTTAGGATATCCATGGGGTCTTCAGGATAACCATAGGATTCCTTGGGCAATATATAGGAATGTCTGGGACATCCATGAGGATCCTTCGGACACCCATCGGATTCCTTAGGAAATCCGTGGGATCCCGTAGGAGACCAATAAGATTCATGAGGAAATCCACAGGATCCCTTCGTAGACAATCCTGGGATCTTGTTTGGAACATTAAAGGCGTCCTTCGGAATGTCATGGGATTTCTTCAGCCAGCCGCATGATTCGTTAGGGAATGCGTAGGAATCCTTCGGTCATCATTCCTATGGAACCTTATCGATAGCCCAAGTATTCCCAGGGGTTTCTCTAACAATCCTATATTTTCCATAAGAATAACACCGACACCCTCAGGGATTATATCGATACCTTAAGGCACCTTTTGGTTTCTTGCCCAAAAGAATGTCATATCTTATAGATTTCCCAGGGCATCCTGTGGATGTCCTAAGGATTTTCCCGGATGCCCCAAGGAACGCGATGTTTTCTTTTTCACGGACTTCTATGGCTTTCTTGGGGGGGTCCTATGGATTGCCAGAAGAATCCTTTAGATGCCACGCGTAATGTTATAGATGTCCTCAATAATCCTGTGACTGTCTTGACGAATCCTTTGGATGAGTCCTAAGGATTCCATTGCGAATCCGATGTGTTTCCTCCGGCATCCCATGGATTCCCCAAGAAACCCGACAGATTCCCTAAGGACCCCGATGCATTCCCCAAGGATCCCGATGGATGTCCAATGGATTCCGATGGAATTCCTAAGGCTTAGTATAGGTGTACTAAAGAATCTTATGGCTTCCCCAAGGAACCACATGGAATTCTATGGATATCCGAAGGAATTCTTGGGAGATTCTTACATATTGCCAAGGGGTCATACGGACTCCCCTAAGGAACCTTCTATATTCCCTAATGGATGTCTTGGGGATTCAATGGATGTCCCTTGGCTTCCTATGGATTCCCTAAGGAATATTGTGGGTGTCGGAAGGATTTGTATAGATGTCCTAAGGACTCAGGTGGATGTCCCAATGAGATTTAATGATTACCCCAGGAAATCTCTGGGTGTTGTAAGGCATTGCGTGGATTGCTTAAGGACTCCTACGGATTTCCGTAGGAATCTTATGCAGCTTTGAAAACATACCTGAATACTCGAAGGCATCCTCTGGTTTTCCTGGGGTTTCTTTTTTATGTCCCAGGGGAAATCTTATAGAATTATTTAATCCTACTGTTCTTCCTCCTCCTCGCGCGCCCAGCTCGTTTTTTTTTTTTTTTTTTTTTTGTTTTTTTTTTTTTTTGTTTGTTTTTTTTGTTTGTTGTTGTTGTTATATATATATATATATATTCCGCTTTTGAAAATGATAGGAAAGAGTTAAGTTTTACAAATAAAAAACCGTGGGTCCCGAATCCAAGTTTTTTTTTGAAATCTGGTCCTGGGGTTCTTCGTCTTCCTCCTTCTTCTTCTCTTCCTCCTTCTCCTCCCCATCCTCCTCCTCTTCTGGATTCCCTGGTTGATTTCCAATGGATTTCCTACGGGATCCGATGGATTTCCGGCGGGATCCTATGGATTGTGGATTCCCTTCGGAATCTTATGGGTGTCCTAAGGCATCCGGCGGATTTCGTCAGGAAGCCCATGTCCCATGGACTCCCATGGATTCCCTCTTGATTCATATCGATTTCCTACAGGATGTCCTAAGGAATCTCAGTGATCTCCTCTGGAGTCCGATGGATTTCCTGAGGATTCCGATAGATTTCCGAAGGCGTCCAACGGATTCCCCAAGGGTTCTCATGGAGTTTCTTTGGGATCCCATGGACTTCCTCCGGGATCAATTGGATGTCATGAGAAACTGAAGATTTCCACGGGAATCCCATGGATATCCGGAGAGACCCAATGGATTTCTAAGGATGCATGTAGATTTTCTAAGGACTCCCATGATTTTTGCGTTGCCAAGCGCGTCGTTGGGGCCGCGCATTGCCGGGCGTGTCGCTGGAGCTGCGCAGTGCCATGCGCGTCGCTGGGGCTGCGTGCTGCCGAGCGCACTCCTCGCGCCATTCGCGGCCCCATAGGTATCTCCACGGGGCGCTCTTCTCTCCGGCCCCCCCCCCTTCCGATGCCGTGTGAAGCTCGCGAGCTTCGCCGGAGCGTCGCCTGCCGAGCGCTGCGAGCCGCCCGGGCTTCTCGAGCTCATCGAGCAGGCAACCGCGGCGTCCGCGCCCGAGACCCCCCAGCTCGAGACTCTGGAGGTCCTCCAGAAGATCGCCAGCCAGAACGAGCATATTATCGAGGAGCTCGGCTACGTCGGCGGCGAAGTCTCAAGTGCCGAGATGCGTCAGTGCCGAGCTAGCGCGCAAGGCACTGACGAGGCTCGGATGACGGCGAGCTTCTTGAAAACCGAGAACGCGATCCAGTCCTCGAGCGCGCAGCAAGCCGCCCTCGAGAATGCGTCCTAAGGGCGGGGGCCTCAAGGCGATAGAGCACGGGGCGCCTTCCAGGACAAGGGCGAGAGGCGCGCCGAACTGGCAGTCGCTCTGTGTCACCAGACGCATGTTGAGCAAGGCAAGTGCTGGTGCGACATGTTCGGGGGCCATGGCGAGCAACCGGATGACCACTTCCGACCCGCGCCGAGTTCCCGCGAGAAGATGCTCGAATTTGCGCGGGCCAAGGGCGTCTAGCTCGGCGAGAACGAGCTGACGATTGCTTCCCCGCGGGTCCTACGCCGAGCGCGTCCACGCGAGCCTCGGCGAGGTGAGCGAGGAACTCCCGGCTCTCCACGAGCTGGTCATGCCTCTCAACAAGTCCTTCGAGCCGATCCCCGACGAGGGCGTCGGCGACGGCGAGAAACTCTACGAGACGATCGACGAACGTGTCAAGAACTAGGTCAAGTATGCCACGGAGTGCCACATGTTGCAGTCGAGCTTCAGCAAGCGCATCGCGACGTCCGAGCGCGCGGTCCGTCGATGCCTCCACGCCGAGCGGACTGCGGACAAGCGCCGCGAGATCTCCCAGGACAGGTACATGTCTGATCGCCAGAAGTACGACGAGGACCTTTACCTCGCGCGCGAGCGCCATGGCCAGGAGTGCGTCGAGGGCCACTGCGAGATGAATTTCCCAGCCGTCGTCGAGGCAAACCAAATGTTCGAGCAGCTGCAGAAGTAGCGAGCGACCGCGAAGAGCGAGGGCGAGGCCAGGGGCGAGCCCGAGGCCGAGGGGTCGAGCATGCAGCGCGCCCGAGGCGGCGAGCGGTGGCCGCGCGAGGCCTGGCGAGGCGACCGCCTCGCGCAATCTGTCGGGGGGTCTTCCCCAAGCGAGTTGCGTTTCGAGCACCTCCCCTCTCGCCGCGAAGCTTCGAGTGCTCCATTAACGACGCTCGATCCTCGACCATCGGATCGAGCATCTTCGATCTTGCATCTGAGCATCTCCGAGCACCGGGAATCCTAGATCCTAGGGTCGCTCAGCTTGGATCCAAGACAGAGGATGCTCGATCCGAGGATTGAGGATCGAGGGTTCACTATCTTGGCGTCATCAACGGCGCTCGATCTTCGACCCTCGGATCGAGCATCTTCGATCTTGGACCCGAGCATCTCCGAGCAGCTCGGATCCTAGATCCGAGGATGGCTCAGCTTGGATCCAAGACAGAGGATGCTCGATCCGAGGACCGATGATCAAGGAGATTCTATATTGGCGTCATCAACGACGCTCGATCCTCGACTTTCGGATCGAGCATCTTCGATCTTGGGCCCGGGCATCTTCGAGCACTTCGGTTGCTAGATTCGAGGGTCGCTCAGCTTGGATCCAAGATGGAGGATGTTCGATCCGAGGGTTGAGGATCGAGCGTCGTTCATCGTCGACCGTTCTCGTCGCCGTTCTCGGGCCCAGGCCGCCGTCGACGAGGCTCGATCCCCGACCCTCGGATTCGGGCATCATCGGTTTTGGCTCCGAGCATCTTCGAGTACCTCGGATCGTGGATTCGAGGTTCGCCTAGCCTGGGCTCGAGGTTCTTGGGTCGTCGACCCGAGGATCGTGGATTGAGCCTCGATCCTGACGATGGTGATGATGATGGCGATGATGACGAGGGTGCCGATGATGATGTTGAGGAGGGAAATGAGGGGGGTGTGGGGCAAGAGGAGGATGATGAGGAGGGGAAGTTGGAACAGCAACAGCAACAACGACAGCAAACAACAAGCAAACAACAACACACCAACAGCAAGCGACATCAGCAACGTCACCACACAAACCAACAACGGCAGCAGCAGCGCGCGCCCAGTATTTATTGCTGTTTTATATTCATATATATATGTATATATATATATATATATACATATGCATGTATGCATATGTTTGTATATGTGTAAATAATCATACATATATATATATGTATGCATGTATATTCATATATATTTATGTATATGTATATGTATAGGTATATGAATATGACTATGAATATGTATATGTATATGCATATGTATATGTATTCTCATGCGCACCTCTCCGAGGGAGTAGAGCTCAGAGGCGATTATTGCGCACGCGTCCGCGATTTTTCTGGGCGTTTCGCTCGGGACATCCTCGAAATCCTGAAAATCGGTGGCACCCGTCGCGCAGATCGCGACGTCAGGGTCCAACAACACATGGGAAATTCAACATTTTAACATAAAACCTTCAAACGCACATGGTAATTTCAATACTTGTGACCCCGATTCTCAGTGAATGGCGGTTTCGCTTGAAAAATCCTTCCAAAATCGAGCCTCGGACCCCGCCTCGGAGCCTCCTGGGGGCCTCCTGGAACCTCCTGGGGCCTCCTGGGCCTTCTGAACCTTCTGGCACCCCAGACCCCGCCTCGGAGCCTCCTGGGGGTTTCTTGAAACCTCCTGGGGCCTCCTGGGGCCTCCTGCGGCCTCCTGGAGCCTCTTGGGGCCTCCTAAAGCCTCCTGGGGTCTCCTGGGGCCTCCTGAGGCCGCCTGGGGCCTCCTGGGGCCCCCCGGGGCTTCAGAACTACATGCGCACAGAGACACAAATCACGCCCAACACATCACACGCTAGGCAAACATAACATACACACACAACACCTACAACACACAAAAAGCACGCACCACACGAAGCATACATCACAAACACACACACACACGCACGCACACACACACACACGCACACGCACACGCACACGCACACGCACACGCACACGCACACGCACACGCACACGCACACGCACACGCACACGCACACGCACACGCACACGCACACGCACACGCACACGCACACGCACACGCACACGCACACGCACAAGCTCACGCACA
>CAUYUJ010003670.1:117285-197285 GCA_963575745.1 Prorocentrum cordatum
CCCAGCACAGTGAGGCCACACGCAGACCCAAATTAGACCTCGCCATCCCTGGGGGGCTGCGATCTGTGAAACTGTCGCCACTTTCGAGGCCTGCTGGGGGGCCCAGCACAGTGACGCCACGCGCAGACCCAAATTAGACCTCGCCATCCCTGGGGGGCTGCGATCTGTGAAACTGTCGCCACTTTCGAGGCCTGCTGGGGGGCCCAGCACAGTGACGCCACGCGCGGACCCAAATTAGGCCTCGCCATCCCTGGGGGGCTGTGATCTGTGAAACTGTCGCCATTTTCGAGGCCTGCTGGGGGGCCCAGCACAGTGACGCCACGCGCGGACTCAAATTAGACCTCGCCATCCCTGGGGGGGCTGTGATCTGTGAAACTGTCGCCACTTTCGAGGCCTGCTGGGGGGCCCAGCACAGTGACGCCACGCGCGGACCCAAATTAGACCTCGCCATCCCTTGGGGCCTGTGATCTGAGATCCCTGCTTTCGAAGTGGCTAGGGTTGCTCAGGGATTGTAACTAATCAACTCTATCTAGTCCTTGTCCTGTAGCCAGTTTCCTGCGAGTCTCCTGAATTCCGTCTGCAGACATATTTAACCCTCGCTCCGTCATCGCCCCCCTTATAAAGTGTCCTAAACTATTTGCGCCCCGCGTTTGCGCAGGGGTGGGGTACGTCGCCAGGGTAATTTTGAAGGGGGGGAAGGGGGGGATTTGGTCCTTGGGTTCCTCGTCCTCGTCTTCCTCCTCCTCCTCCTCCCCCCCTTCTGGATTCCCTAAGGGATCCCATCGATTCCGGATGGATTTCCTAAGGGATCCAGTAGATGTCCTAGGGTATCCTATAGATCTCATTCAGAATCCCATGGAAGAAACCCGATTGATTCCCGAAGGAACCCCATGGATATCCGCAGGAATTCAATGGATTTCCTCAGGATGCGTAAATATTGCCTACGGAATCCGATGGATATCCCGGGGGATTAACAAATAATCTGTTTGATTTCCTAAGGGTTCCTGTAGATTTCCTCTGGAATTCTGTGGGATTCCTGAGGCATGCTATGGATGTCTGAAGGACTCTTATAGATGCCCTACGGATTCCTATATAATCCCGAAGCAATCGCATAAATGTCCAAAAGAAACTTTTGGAATCCCTAAGGGAGCATATGGATTTCCGGAGGAATCCTATGGATGTCCAGGTGCTCAAAGGAATCTTATGGATTTTCAAAAGAATCCATGCGATTTCCTCAGGGATCTTATGGGTTTCGTACAGAATCCCATTGATTTCCCAAGGACTCCTATAGAGTTTCTCAGGAATCTGATGGATGTCCCAAGGAATCCAATGGATTTCCCCAGAAATCCTGTGGATGTTCTAAGGGATCCGGGGGTTTATTACGGATTTTAATGGATCTCGCAAGGAACCCTATGGATTTCCAAAGGAACCGTATGAATTCCAAAGACAGCCACTTGATTTTAAAAAATCGTAATGATTTCCTTCGGAATTCTGTGGACTTCCTAAGCTTCCCACTTGGTCTCCCATTGAATTTCATACGTCCACAGGAATCCAATGGATTGCTGGAGGAACCCGATGACTTTCTTAAGGAATCAAATGGTTTTTCGAAGGAGCACAGGTGGTTTCCAAAGGAGTATTCTGGATTCCATGACGGAACCTTTTTGCATGTCCAGAGGAATCCGACGGATGTCCCAAGGGATCTTAAGGATCTCCGGCGCGAATTTTTAGATTTTCTTTGGAATCCAATGGGTTTCCTACGGAACCCAAAGGGTTTCCGAAGGACTACGATGGATGTCCTCATGATTATTCTAGAATTCTGCGTCGATCTTATGGTATTCGTATCTCCGCACCCGATGGTTTCGGCTGCGTCGCCCCTTTTTCCACCCACCCACCCTGCAATAGGTAGTGGGGCCGTGCCCCCCGACCAGGTGGGGGGCGTGGGTCCTGACGGACTCATCCCGAGCGTCATCCAATATATACATCCGAATCTCCCGCTGCTCCCCCCCAGTGTAGAGTATAGGGACCGTCTGGAGGAATTTGTATGTATGTCTGTATGTATGCATGTACATATGTACGTATGCGTATATGCTTGTTTGTATGTGTGTATGTATGGAGGTATGTATGCCAATTTATGTATGTATGTATGTATGTATGTATGTATGTATGTATGTATGTATGTATGTATGCATGCATGCATGTATGTATGTATGTATGTATTTATGTATGTATGTATGTATGTATGCATGTATGCATGCATGCATGCATGCATGCATGCATGTGTGCATTTGTATGTTTCCATGTTTGCATGCATGTGTGTTCAATCATGTGTTTTAAACTGCGTATGTACACACACACACATATATATATATATATCAAAATATGCCTGCATGCGTGTATGTGTGTATGTACGCATGTTTATATATATACACATACATATGTATGTGTATATATATGTGTGTAGGTATGTGTGTTTGTAAGTCGGTATATCGAGAAGTACACATACCGGCAGGCATGTAGATAGGTAGGTCGGTTTGTAGATATACATACATGTATGTGTGCACATGTACGGCCTCCCGATCCATGTAGATACGTGTGTGTGTGTACATCGTGTACACATATTTATACACAGCCCACGAGGGCAGGTCTTATTCTTCCCGTTCAACATCTTACGTTGGTGTTCGATCAGGGGCCCTCAGCTAATCGCAGTCATCCAGCCGTCGCGCAGAAAGCCGCCGAGGACTGCCAGAGACCGCAGAATCTTGTCAGAGCCTGCCAGAGACCACCGAAGATTGCTGCAGAACACCGAAGACCGCCGAAGGTCGATCGGCAGCAAGAGGTCCATGGCTGATCACGTAGCTTGGCTATCGAACCCATCCCCGGGGTCTGACCAGCGCCGCGGGGGGAGCTGCCCAGGATGCTCGATTTTTCTACGGGGCCGCAGGGTGTCCAGTCACCAGCTGAGGGCTTTGGCTTCACCATTGGTGCCTAAGGAGCAAGGAGTCGGCAGCGCACAGCATGTCACACGCCAGCCCTTATTCCAGCGCCCTGAATTCAGCCCGAACGCGAGGCGCACTCTTACGAGTCTGGCCTGGTGCAGCTGCAGCTGACGAACGGGTATAACATCTTCGCTTGCGACGCCTACGCGCTCTTCACCGACTTCCCTACTAGGCTCAGCGACGGGAGGGAGGTACACCGAAATGCCTGCGGCACCCCCCGCAGCCGTGCTAGCGCAGCATCGGCATGTGTACATAATGGTTACCCGAGCTCTCCCCGAGGTTCTGTAGATTTATCCTGCTGCAAACCCCGTTACCGTGCCAACGCAACGTTGCAGTGTATACAGGGCAGCTTTCCCGAACTCGTCCCGAGAGGCTCTGTAGAATAATATTGTGTCCGTCTGGGAAGCGGCACTACGATGCTGTAGTGTAGCGTAGCGAGGCCACAGCTGTTGTGTAGGCTATTGGGGACATCTTGGGGTTGTCGGCTCGGGGGCTTCTTTGGGACGTCTATGGGGGCTTCTCATGGGCCATTTCAGGGGCATTTCAGGCCTTGGCCACAAAGTCTCTGTCCGAGACGCCGTTGTTCGTGGCAGCCTCGACCATGTCCTGTCGATCGCAGCCGAAGTGGCTCGCCAGGCCAGGAGGCATGAGTTCACACAGTTGGCTCCTCACTCATTCCGTGATGCCTTGTTTGCCTTGACGGGAGAATGCGACAAACACACATCGGGGATATCTCAGGGGCTTCAGGAGAGCCTCTCGAGGTCCTGTTGGGGTGTCCTGGGGCTGCCTTGGCCGCGCTCGGTCTGCCGAGCTCCTCCCGAAGGGGCTCGGGAGGTAAAGCCGTCTTGGCGCTGCATTTCTTGGGGCCGTATTTGGGCCCTCTCGGAACGCATCCCGCAGAGCTTCACGCTCTGAGGGCCCTCCCGCTGCGCGCTACCTTGCCTCCTTTCTCTGCCTATCGTCCTTTCGGTTTTCCCCCCTCGTGTCCGCGCCTCAACTTGTTTCGTTGTGTCCCGCCGGTGCCCTGCCGCTGCTTGGATCCGAGTGGCCGCCGACAAATCAAACCATCTTGGAGGGCCCCGGGGCCGTCATGAGGACGTCTTGGGCCGTCTTGGGGGCTCGAATGGGGGCTCTCCGAGGCCATTCTGTAGCCAACCTATGCCGACCATGTGGGCATATGAATCACCCAGGGTCGTATCCAACCCGTCAGCAGTACGTGGATCACCACCAGATAGATCCTCAACGATTGAATGTTTACGGAGGTATGCGATCCTTTGTGAACGTAACACGGACAGCATATACGTTGAACACCATGGGACTGATATGAGGCGACACCCGTCGACAATAAATGGAAGGGGTGCCGACAGACGGGCGACGACGAAAAGGAGGAGGACAACATGGGTTAATAAAGGATGGCGCAAGCCGATGGGCAAGGACGAAGGCTAGCATCACGAGGGGGAAGAAGCCGGCATGTAATCAGGATGTGTGATCGATGGCGATCATAATCTCCGAGATCGTCGCCGTGGCCAGCATGCCGTACAGGTGCAGCCAGGGGCTGTCCATGTCGTCGGCGTCCTTGTAGGACTCGGCGACGACCCGTTCGGGTGTGGTGTGGTGTTGGCAGGCCGCGGTCGTGAGTAGCTTGGCGTGCGAGGTGGACTGCTCAGTGGACGTGGCTTGCTGCCTGCGGAAGTGAGCGTGATGCACGTCCTTGGTTCAAAAAAGGCGCAGTGCGCCGTGTACGAGGCGTCGATCCTGTCCGCGTGCTCCGCGAACTCCTCGTAGAGAAGAGGCGTCATTGTCTTTGTCTATGCGGCCCCGCGCGCCGAAACGGCAAGCAACGCATGCACACCAGGCGCGGTGCAGCGCTCGACGGACCCAGCCCCTCCGAATGACGCGCAGGGCGGCCCTCCGCTGGGCGCCCCGCGAGTTCGAGAAAGTGGCGGTACCTGCGCAGTTGGTGGCATCTGTGGATCGGTGGCGAGCGACGAGGGGAAGTTAGAAGGAAAATGCCTTCTCAGAAGGCTGCGGGAATTCTCAGAGGCCCTCGCGCCTTCTGAGGATTTGTTCCTTGCCTCCGGAAAAAAGGCGCAGGCAGCTTCTCAGAAGGCCGTGGAGTTGTTAACCCTCTTCCTCCGCCGTTTCTGTGCTGCCGCCGCCTTCTGCTGACGCGCCTTCTTGCGCGTCCGCAGCTGTTCTAGTGTGAAACAAGTGGGCACCGTGGGCCCACCTTCACGTGAGGAAAATGGAGCGTGCGCCGTGTCGTCGCCGTGTCGTCGTCTCCCTTCCCCGTGCATCAATCCAACACGTTTTAGCTTAACGGGCTCTACCGTCACGTCGTTACAAGATTTCCATAGCATTGAAAATACCGATATTACACCATCTTTATCACCCCAGAGGTGCTCTTTTCCTCTGTCAAATGATTGGCTCCCAGACGACATGCCAATGATTGCATCTGGTGCGCAAGCGGATATATACGAAGCTTCTGGCTCGAACACACAATTTGCAATAACCGAAAGCTTCGGCAACAACGTCGTATCTGACTTGGTGGGCCAGCCACCTCAACATATTGTTCCAATGCCACTCACGGATGGCCCTTTTGTCCAAGCTCTGGGAAGAGCCTCGGCGTTGGTTCAACCGACAGTTCGGGATGATGACATTGGACGTGACCTGTCCGCCCTTATAGCATCTTCCGACATATGTTCGATGCATTCGTCGACCAAAGGATGGGAGCACGTATCATTGACCTCGTTAGAACATTCAGACATAATACCTGGGAAACCGCAGTGCCGAAGCGACCTAAGGGGCCATATGACTTCAGCATGGGACATGGTTCGCCTATGCCGGTTTTCACTTTACTTGAAAGCCAAACGGAAACTAGTTTTTGTCCCGTGGTACGAGAAGTTGAGGGGCCGCCGGATGAACCCTTGTCGCCTCCATTAAACGCTAGGCGTCACAAACTCAGCTCCCCGATGGTGTCGAGATTTCGTGAGAGATCGATGAGCAGTCATGGTTCCAACGGTCCGCCTCGTGATTCATCATCCGGTATGTCGTTGGGCGCGAGGTATGTCGTTGGGCGCAGGGGCCGCACTGCCAGGCCGCGGCATAGAATCGATGGCCGGGAAAGGCGGGAAGTACCCTTGATCCGTAGCTTCGTGCGTGCGGGGCTTGTTCCCGCATCTGTCATCGCTGTAGCGTTCATTGGCTAGGCCCAGATCGTATTGACATGACGGAAGGCATCTGCTAATATTTCGTCACTGTTGCTTGGCAACAAGAAGAAGCGGAGAACGACGCCGTTAGGGAAAAAGGAACCCCGTGGACAGATCATTGCTCATATGCAAGCGTTTAGACGACGAAAGGACACATATTTGGCATATGCAGAAATCTATGAGAGAATTTGTTATTGCTCACGCAGCGGGCGCAACTGAGCAGTCAGGCGACCTCGGGGGCAGCTCAGATGTCTCTGATGTACGCTGAACGGAAGAAGACGGACATAGAAAAAGCTGCCAAGTTAATGAAAGTGGAAGGGGAAAAAAGAGACTTGCGGGGAAAATGGCTGAAGCAGAACTGCGGCTGCAGAACCGCCTCTGTCTGCCGAGGAAGCAGCAAAGCATTCATAACAAACGGTGGAAGTGGTCCTCCACGAGAGGGCGGCTCAGGCCCTGGCCCAGGCTGCTGCAGTGATGCAGCAGGTCGAGGAGCATGCGTCTGTTGCCGTGCAGCAAGCGACTCCCTGGGGAAGCTGCCGCTGAACGCTTGAGGATATTGATCAAAGAATTTGAGAGTATTTAAGAAGATATGATTAGACAGGAGCAGGGACACATGGAACCAACATCCGCACAAAATAATCGACCTCACAGTGAGACAGTTAAGCGAGAGGGCAATTTTGCCATTGCAGATTCACCTGTGGTGCCTGATGGTGTTGTTTCAAATCCATGGGCAAGCTCTTCCGCGTTGCAGGTTCAACCTGCGGTGTCGGGAAAATGCGCGCCGACGTTGCAGGCTCAGCCCGTGGGGGTACGACGGGCGACAAGTCAAACGATGGGGGTGGGCTTCAAATTTCGAACCCAGGAGCTTGCGTCCGCCTTCGCCGAGTGAGGCAATCACTGTGTCAGTTTTTGCGAATGATTATGCGGGCGGAATGGCCGCTCTTCGGGTTGGGCGAACGCGAGCGATCGCAGCTCCGGGAAGCATTGGGAGCTGCTACTCCTGTGCATTGCCAAAATTGGAAGGCGCGCCCAAAGCTGCAGGTCTCGTTGCAAGGGTCGCGCCGATGACCAAGCGGCGTGGGCGATGCGATCAGGGGGGGCTAGACGCAGATGCAGGGCCCGCCAAGCCAAGACTTGAGGAAGAGCGCTGGCGGTCCCAGCAATGGGAAGACGAAGTGAGAATGTCTGCCTTCATATAAACCAGGCGAATGTGCTAGAGGCAATTCGGGAGTAGAGGGGGGAATGTGGAGAGGCAGTGCGGTCCGCGCACGGGGGGGGGGGCCGCGGTTGTTCCGCGCGGGCAGAAGGGTGGCGAGTGGACGTCGCCTCAAGCTATGGGACACTTCCCCGATGGAATGCCGTACTTTCCAGAACTAGCGGCCCCGCATGACAGTCGCAAAAGTGCCCCACTGGAACTGCTTCAAGATCTTTCTCGAGAAATCGTTCGACGCTGCGGATGCTATTCTCGGTTCTCCTCCAAGCGCCCCCAGTTCAGACGGGGGTGGGAATGGGGGGTATGGGGGCCCGCCCCGAGGCGGAGGCGGGGGGGGGGGGCGGCGGGGGTCGAGGATCCGGCTTCAGCGCGCACTCCGTTTGATTATTGGAGACAGGCAGGAAGGGCCGCTGATGCTAAGTTGACGCCCGCGCCTAGCCGGCGTGACTTCGCGATTGGAAAGTACGCGCAGTGCGAGTCATATCTTCTGCGCAAGGGTGATCGGCCCTGGGTGGCTAAAGCGATGCGCCCAGAAGTGGATGCTTCTATTCTCTGGGGCCCAGGGCGGTTCGCGCGCCGTGACGTGTTCGCTGCGTTGGATTTGTCAGATTCTTTCAGATTGCGACAGAGGAAGGATGTGCCGGCCCATCGGGCGCATCTCATTCCCCGAGTTGGCCGAATCCAGCAAGACGTCCAGCATCAGACGCGGTTGCTCGCGGGGCGCGAGATGATTCGCCCCGTCTGCAATTTGCTGTCTGTGCGCGCGGAGCGAGGCGGGGACTTCATTTGTCGGGGCGTATTTGAGATTGTCATTAGTAAGAATTTCCACGGTGAGGAGTTATATCGCGTCGAATGGGCGCCCCTCTGACGTTTGCCTTGCGGGGGAGGTGCGCCATCTGAAGAGATGGCAGTTTCGACCCGTGGGCATTTCTACGATCGGATAAACTTGCGCCCGAGATGCGACGTGCAATTAGGGGGTGAATTCAGCAACGCGAAAGTCGGAACCGACGTCGAGACTTACGAGTGGCTGCTGAGTCAACTGCGGAAACATGCATGAGATCGGAGGGGCGTGCGCTTAACTTGGAGTGTCGGAGAAACGATCAATCAACGAGGTCGCCATAAGGATAGAGGTGGCAACGCCGCTCCAGGGGCTGGCAACTGGGCGCCCAGTAACTCTTCGGGGGGGGCCACTGGCAAGGTTTAAGGTGGCCGCGTGAGCATGGGCGCCTCTTGCGAATCTGCGGTCCAGGGGGGGCCCTATCCGAGGCAAAATCGAGGGCGCCCGCGCAATCCTGAGAGTCCCGAAGCAGCCCCTGCCGCGCAGCCGGCCCGGCTGGCAGCGGAGACAAACGCTGCGCCGGCAAAGAGTGCCCGGCCGGCGCGGCGAGGCAGACGGGGCGAATTTTAAAGGAGAAAAGAGCAAGGACAGGGGCATTTTGCGGGATCGCTCGGCCACCTCTGGCCCAACAGATTCCAGGCGTTCTTCCGCGAGCCCCTCGAGGGGGCAGCGGGCTCAGGTCGTTAGCTTCGCTTTTTCTCGCGGCAGTTGCAAAGGCCTCAAGCCCGACTCTCCGCGTCGCAGACGGCGCGGAGGACCGGCTGGGGCAGAAATCCTGAAGAGGGACCAGCGTTTGGGGGGCCAGATAAGAGCGGGGGAGAAGATGAGGCGCGATCGCGCGCCGAAACAGGCCAGTTCTGCAGCGGCCAGCGCTGCGCAGGCTCACGCCGCTTCTGGGTCCGATGCAGGCGGCAAAAATGGCAGCCAGACGAGCTCTGGTAGCAAGGGGGGTGGCGCAGGTGGGGGCATCGCCCCTTGCCGGCGCTGGGCGGAGCGCAAGAATTATCCTTCCGGAGCGCGCTGTAGATTCCGAGCCAATGCCCGGGGCCCCGGGGGCGTGAGCGACGGCGACCGCCGTGGGTCGACGGCTCAGCCTTTGGTCGCCCAGGGGGGGGTCATCGGTCATTCTAAATACATTTGTATGATGGCTGTTCTGATGATCCCGTGCATCTGTTTCGCCCCATCGATCAGTCGTCGGTCCAGCCGAGGGCCTGCGTCGAGAAGACGTCAAATTCGAGACATAAGCAGTCGCGATGCTTGACCGGCTCCATTGCGACTCGGCGCATATCTCGAGCTGCTGGTCATTGTTGGCAAGCGCCGGTTTCCCTGCGGCGACGGTCATTTAGAACTTATGCCATATGTGGGATATTTCAAAGACGTGACATATTCTGCACCTGTCACAGTTTCGGACATAGTAGAGAATGAACCGCGCTGAACATTTTGCTTCCGCGAGCTGCTACCAGATGTGCGCGTGCTATTGCCCCGAGGCGCAGCTGCGCGAAGAAGGATCTGCCCTTGGCGTGTGTCCAATTTCGCCGATGTACAGAACTCCCTGCCATCGCTCAGAGGAGAGCCTGTTCTGGGAAGGAGCCCCCTTCCGCTGTTTGAGATAGATGGAATTTCCAATGGGAGATGCAGTACCGAGATCATGACTATCTGAGCCTTGTTTCGATGCGTTTCGTTCTTGACACAGGCTGTGGTTTCAGCCTCGCTGCGGAAAGATTCATGCAGAGTGTAGACGCTATGGATAATATTTGGAGATTATCTCCGGGTGTTGCCCTGAACGTTGCCAGGGGTTCCAGTGGGGCCCTCGGCGCAGTCATCGTGGCACGTTGGGTTCAACGATGGTCATTTTGACGCTTTAGTGTTGCGATCGCGCCAGAAATCCCGAGCGTGCTCTCAGTGGGGTGCCAGTGCGTTGACCGTGGTTTTAGCATTAACTGGTCTGCAGGTCAGCCCCCTCTATCTACAATTGCCTAAGGGGCATGAAATTATCCAGACCGTCAACGGTAAAGATCCGCACTTGGCGCCGGCAGGAAACGGGGCCCCAGGCGAGTGGGGAAGTGCAGTCGCCCTGGGGGCCGTTGCTCTCGAGCGTGGAATTGCGCGGTGTCGGGCGCCGAGGCATTTCTGGACGACGTCGGGGCCGCGGGTGCCCCCCCCCGCTTGCTCCGTCCAGGCCCGCGCAGCCATGGACATGAACGCGCGAGGGTTGACTGCCGCCCGCAGCAGCGAAGACGGCCGCCCGGTTCAACCGGGCGGGCCTTCGCCATTTGGAGTAGACTTTGTGGCTGCCATCACTTACTTTTAGTATTCGCTTCCAAATCACCCGCAATCGTGGCTGGACATGTTGTTCGATTGGTGTTGTTGACGCGCTATCGCCGCCGACGATGTCGGGGGTGTTCAGGGCGGGGAACGCGGGCCCTTCCTGGGGGCAGTGTCGGGGAATCTACCCTATGCTGTAAGTGGTAGGTGCATTATCTTTTCCCCCGCGCTGGATGCCCCTGACGTGGGCGAAGTTGTTGGCTCGGGCGGTGGCGATCTTGTCGACGCTGCCGATTCACCGCCCGAGCGACAAGACGTAGGCGTTGAGATGACGAGTGTGAACTTTTCAAAAATGACGAAATCTCGGCCAAGTATCTTCTTTTACTCATCTCCCAAAGAAGCCTTACTGTCAAGTGTGCGCTGTGGCGAAGGCTCTGCGCTTGCAGCATAGGAAAACGAGTGTGAACGGGCCCAGGGTCCCCAGGCCGCACTTTCGGCCCTCCCTGCTTCGGGCACCTCGCCACCGTGGATCAACTGGGTCGCGGCTGATGAGTTCTCGAAGGGTCTCCACGGGGCAACTGCGCGCGCGGCGTTTCGCGACCCGCTCTCGAAATTCATTGCCGCGCAGGGTGTCCATGGCAAGTCGGCTGCGAGCGCTTCAATTCTTGGGTTAGCCTTCAGGCACCAGGGGAGGAGTCAACATGTTGTTTCGCGAAAGGTGCCCGGGAGCTCGCGCTCGCGCGTCGGGGCCTCGGGGTGGCGCGTGATGCCGCCGTCCCAGGTGCCGAGGAGCTTGTAGCTGTTGCCGAGAGATCCAGCGGCTTGACGCAGATGGGTACGCGCGCGCTGTCGGCGGCCGCTGGCCTCCTGCCTCATTTTTGGACGTGGCAGGTATTGTTGTCTTTGTAAATCCGACTGCCAAGCCCGTTTTGGTGCAAACTTTGAGGCGCCCCTCTTGTCTTCTTGTTCATCAATGCGCGACATGCCTCCTCCTGAATCACGATGCCGCGCGGCCCAGACAGCTGTCGCCGTGCTTCCGGGGATCTACTTGGGGCGCGCTCACAAGGCGGGGGGAATGGTAGGGCCAGGAAGTTATGTTGCGCCTTCGGGGTCGCTCTCGAGGGTCTTGGCGTGGCGACTGGACGGAGACCTGGCAGTGCCAGCCCCGTCGTCGAGAAACCAGATCAAGTGTCCAGCGACATTCTCGACGAGGCAGCTGATACTCGGCTGTCGTAGTCTCCCATGGCAGATGCGCATGAGGATGCCGTCTCCGAGGTCACCTCGGTGGCTGTGCAAGGGCGCAGCGGTCAGTTTTCCGAGCAAAGCGCCCGCGGCCGCGGACAGCTCCGCTGCGCGCGAGCCCGCAGAAGACGACGATTTGTTTGATCAGCGGTTTCGACCGCCGCCCCCGTCTGCTACAGGTGGGCGCGGCGAGGCCGCAGGTGATTCCGATGCTGGCGCCATTTCTGACGGTGAAGGCCCAGGGGGGGCGCAATCGGCCGCGGGGCCCGTGGGCATTGGCGGTCGCGATCCGCAACGCGACGCTCCGCCGGAGAACGCAGGGAAGCGTGGATTTCGTTATGTTGAATATTGCTGGGGGCGACAGTCCGATTTCTCCCATGGGTGTCGCAGTTTTGAGGATGCTCCCGAACAGGGCCGTTGCTTTTCCGCGCAATGCTGAATTTGGATGACGTGGAGATAACGTGGAAGACGATGAGGATGAACGTTGTTGCAGGGTGGCCCAAATATAAATGATCCCATATTCTACCCCTAGCAAGCGGAAGGGGAGCATGCAGTTCACGCGTAGTCACTTGCATCTGGGTAGGCGAACCCCGCCACGGAGGTCAACTGTTGCTGAAGATCCCAGAATGCACGAATCTAGGAATTCACGCCAGTTGGGTGCAACATGAGGAAGGGCCCCAACGGCGAGCGTAGCCGTGCAATAGAAACGTACAAAGCTGAGCGACTATGAGTCTTCTGATGCGAAGACACAGGGGCGTGCCTGGCGATGTTACGTGATATTGGCGTTGTACCTGGAAGACGTAGAAATGTCGCGGCAGATGTTGCCGGCGAGCAAACCTTAGACTCGGGATCTGATCCAGATTCCGGGGTGGATTCTGAAGACGAGAGGATATGGCGGCGACGAACATGGTGCGGAGGAGCGGTTCTCAGGGGCGGTGCCGTCACTGATTCAACCAGTGGTGGGCGTTTCCATGTACAGCCGCTTCTAGACAGATGGGCTCGCCCGGCCGAGAGCCAGACGGCCGCCGCGCAGCGGCCGCGCGTGCCCAGAGTGCCACTCCCGCCGCTTCTCCAGCGGAAGCTCATCAGGGAAAGGCATGACCTGGCTTGCAATATTGCCATAATCAGTTTATTGATCGTACATGTGTATACATGCGATCAATTCGGGGGCCCAGGCTGTTGTTTCCACCAGTAGCTTTTGGCACTCCGTTCCGCCCGCCCTGGGCCGACATTGCGGTTGCGCGATCGGTTGCGAAGTTGGAGGCTGTTGTAAGACCAGAAGCACAGATGGCGTTGAGGGCTGAGTGGGGCCGACTCAGAGCTATCGAAACTAGGGGCGGGAACGGTTATCAGGCATACAATGATGTAGTCAATTGGCCAAATGGCAAGGCCGCACATTTTGGTCGCCTATTCGCCAGTTTCATTGAAGAGAATTCCGAGTTGCCTGAGGATCACGAAGGTCGCGCATTCAAGGGGCGAGTTGTTCTTGCCGGGTCCGATGTTAGGGGCCAGAACAAGCGCGTCGCCATCATCCGAGAGTTTTCCAGTAGCCCTGCCGCGTTGCGCGCGCGCATTGCGGCTGATGCATATGGCTTGTTTGAGGGTCATGAAATTCAGCGGGCAGATGCTAAGCAAGCGCATGCACAATCTCAACCCGGTGGCTCGCCCGCGTGGTTCTTCATGCCTCTAGAATGGCCCGAGTCGCGGAGGGGAATGAGAACCCTCTTCTGTCATTTGACTCCGTCAGTAGATGGGCGCCCCGATTTAGGGGGATATTGGGAACAGCGTTGCGAGGCACACAATGTTTCCAAAGTTTCTGTTCAATGCAGCCCTTGGCGGAGCTTATCGTCCCGGGATTATTGATGCAGATGATTTTGAACCGTCGGGCCCCTCTCAACTCGTGGAGGCCAACCGTGGAAAAGCCACCCCCAGGATGTCGAAGGGCGTGGAGATCGCCCCGCCCCCTAAAGTTGGACGCTGCCCAGATTGTCAACGCCGAGTGAACGCGAAGAGGGCGGAGTGGCATTGGGAACTTTCTACTGTCCGTGGCCCGCCTCCACCGAGGCATAAGAAGACGTTTGGCGACGGTTCGGGGGTGGGGGGGATCAAGCGGTGGTGACGTCGAAGTGGGGTGGGTGTGGGTGTGTGCGTGGGGGGTGGGGTGGGATGGGGGGGGCGCAGACGGTTGTT
Organism: Prorocentrum cordatum; assembly: GCA_963575745.1. Taxonomy (NCBI): domain Eukaryota; class Dinophyceae; order Prorocentrales; family Prorocentraceae; genus Prorocentrum; species Prorocentrum cordatum. The sequence continues at coordinate 131,239 of CAUYUJ010003670.1, forward strand.
CGACATCCGCCTGGGTCCTATGTGCTTAGACATACCGTGGCATTGAATGCGAGTGGCTGGTTTCTGTGAGCCAAATGCTAATTTTTATGCTCGACTAAACGGACGCGGGCCCTGATGCGCACCTTTCGGCAGGCGGGAGTTGACCGATTTAGGGGGCGGCCAGAGAGGATTTGCGGGGGGAAATCGTCCCACCAGCAGGGGAAGCGCCGGCAGAGGCGTTGACCATTTCTGCCACCGTTGGCCCGCGAGGTGCAGAACTCGCGGTCCCTGGGTTGCCCGAGGATCTACGGTTGCCCCCCCCGCTTTCCCCAGGACCGCTTGGAGTCTTGCAATCCATTGCGGCGAAAGTATTGGTGGGTATCTTGTCTTGGGCGCGCACGGCACGTTATGACCTGTTGAGGGCAGTTTGTCACATCGCTAGTTGCGTTGCACGGGGCAACGAGATGTTTGTTTCGCTTCTTTTGTTCGACTAAAGCGACTTGTCTGAATATCAGGTTCGACAGTTTTCTGACGCAGACCTTGCGAGTGATGTACGCGCGCCAGATTATCTGGGGGCCCAATGCTAGGGCAAGCCGCGACATGGCTTCGCGGAGGCAAGCATGTGTATCTCATAGTGCGCTGGGGGGGGTGGGGGGGGATTTTGCTGGCCGGTTTGGCCTGGCGCGCAACATTGTTGGCGTCTTTTTCAGTGTTGTAAGCGGTGTGCGAATTGCGATTGCAAAGAGGCCCCGCGCGCGCAGTCATGGTGGATAATCAGGCTGCGTGCAAGGTCATGGAAGCGGCGGGGCCCCGACAATTCGCGCGTCTCCTTCAAGCCCGCCGGGTGGATGCCGCCGCCGCTTCCGGGCACAATTCAGTCGAGGCATCGTGGATTGACAGCGCGAGCGCATTCGGAGCGAGGCAGCGGGCGCGGGCGAAAAACGATTTACTGATTCCATGTCCGACCGAAGTGTCGCATTCAGTCAACGTTGTCGCGCCGAAGTTTTGGGGCGTAGCTGCCTATCGATGTAATCTGTCGTTTATGTTTGATGGCGGCCCCCCCCCAGCAACCCGGGGGGATTCTCGAGCCGCCCGCCGGCCACGAAGCGGCTGCGCGGCCCGGGGCGATTGTGCCGGGCAAGACAATGAACGGACTAAAGCGCAATGGCAAAGGGAACCCTGTCATGGGAAAGATAGCTACATCGTCTCCGACCGCCGCTTGTTCAACCGGCGTCGCGCCGGTTACGAAAGCTGCGAGCAATTGGCTGCTCGCAGCTCAGCCGGGGGGAGGCGGGCGGGGGGGCGTGGGGATCGAGGTTGCAGGTGGGGCCCAGCAAAAGCTTTAGAATTTCATGACAGGTTCACGCCAGAGTTCTGCCGTAGTGATCACAGTACGATTGGCCATTCCAGGAGTTTCTTCGACAGCAAATGCAAGTTTATTCGCTGCGCCGAAATGAGAGGCTCGACTTCGGATGCGGGTGGAGATGAGGCGCTTTAAGATCTTTGGGCGTTTGATGGCGAACGCGTGTCTCTTTGGGGCTGTCTAATTTGCGCGGGGCCCTCCCCGCGGCAGTGCGCGAGCGAATCTGTTTGCTATCGCGTGGGCGATCGCAGGTCCGTGAAAAGATTGGGAGGGGCCCGAACAGCGTTTCGCCAATTGGTGTGGAGTTTTTGCGACGTGGCAGAAATTATCTTCAGAGGGGGGGCGTTTTTTGTGGAGTGGCCCTCTTGGTGCCAATGTTGGCGCGACCCCCAAGCGCGCGAATTCCTGAGTGCCAATCGATTTCGCAAGAGCATGTTGCGCGGTTGCGCGTGCGGCTTGAAGGATAGACAGGGTGATTCCATGAAAGCCTCCTGGGCGATAGCTTCTTCATCGCGCATTGTTGCGGAAGGGATTTGTCGGGGGCGAGGCGGCTCCCATGCGCGCGTGGAAGCAAGTGGGGGCGATTGTCAGTTGTCGGAGAATAGTGCATGTGCTTTTGCTCGTCAGGGGCGCAGTGTTCTTGCGCGCGCATCTCGCGACCCTTCTGGTTCTCTCTCTCTCTCACACTCTCTCTCTCTCTCTCTCTCGCTCTCGCTCTCTCTCGACTGTTGCACGTTGCTTCTGCCGCCGCCGGTTTGGCTCGTGGGCATGTCTTCAAAGCGATTGGCTGCCCGCGACATGCGCCGCCCCCTTGGCGGCCGCGGTCGGGGCGGGCGGGTGGTTTTGCAATAGTCATGTTGGCGATCATGGTCGTGGTCGCAGTTGTCGCCCTGGTCGTGTTGGCGGTGGTCGTGCTGCTTATGGTGGGCCGGCTAGTGGTGGTCGCGTTGGTGATCGTGCTGGTGTCGGTCGTTGTGGTGGTCGCGACAAGCGTGGTGGTCGTGGTGGTGGTCGCGGTCGCTGGTGGCGGTCATAATCGTCGCGGTGGACGTGGTTGCGGTCGCGGTCGCTTGTGATGATCGCGGCGGTGGCAGTCATGGCGCCGGCGTTGGCGGCGGCGACCGCGGCGGCGGCGGCGGCGGGAACTTAGGGGCTGGATGGTGTTCAGCAGTGTCGCGGATTTTGTAATGTTAGAGGGGTGTGCTAATCTGCGAGGTCACCCAGCAGTCGCATTCTCGCCAAGGGGGGCGTTGCGTGGGCGACTTCCCATCCCCCGTGGGTGGCCGGCCTTTTCGGCGGCCGCGAAGCGGGCGACGCGCGCGCGATCCGCCGTGGGAGTGCCCGCCACGCGGGCGACGCACTCGCTGATGGGCCCCCTTGCGAGGGCGACGCGCGCGTTCGCGGGGGTTGCGGGCTTTTTCGGCAGCCGATGCGCGGGCGACGCGCGGGCGACGAAACGCGACGCGCCCCTTGTCGCGGAGGGGGTGGTCAGCGCACCGGTCGCATAACTGGGAAAGTGCGCCAGTGGATCTCCCTGAATACACTAAAGGGGGGGGGTCCAGAACCCCTCCCCCCCCCACCCCCCTCCTTCAAAGGAGGGGGCGTCCGGGCCCCCCCTTCTTCCCCCTGAAGGAGGGAGGGGGTTCCCGAACCCCCCCTCCTCCCTCTCTTGAAGGGGGGGGGGGCTCCGGACCCCGCCCCCCCCCTCCCCCTTTTGGCGCTGGAAAGGGGGGGGGTGTTCGGACCCCCTCCCCCTCGTGTTCGGAGTGCGGAGTTGGGAGTAGGGAGTGGTGAGTAGTGAGTAGTGAGCTAGTGCGTAGTGAGTAGTGAGTATTGGGTAGTGAGTAGTAGTGAGTAGTGAGTATGAGTAGTGGGTAGTAAGTGGCGAGTAGGGAGTAGGGAGTAGGGAGTGGGGAGTAGTGAGTAGTGAATAGTGAGTAATTAGGGTGTACTGATAAGTGAGTAGTGAGTGGCGAGTAGTGAGTTGTGAGTAGTGAGTAGCGAGTAGTGAGTACAGAGTAGGGAGTAGGGAGTAATGAGTACTGGGTAGTGAGAAGTAGGTAGTGAGTAATGGGTGGCGAGTTGTGATTAGTGAGTAGTGAGTAGCGAGTTGTGGGTGGTGCGTAGTGCGTAGTGAGTAGTGAGTAGTGAGTAGTGGGTAGTGAGTAGTGAGTAGCGAGTAGTGAGTAGTGAGTAGTGAATAGTGAGTAGTGAGTAGTGAGTACTGAGTAGTACGTAGTGCGTAGTGAGTAGTGGGTAGTGAGTAGTGATGAATAGTGAATAGATAGTAGTGGGTAGTGGCAGTGGGTAGTGAGTAGTGAGTAGCGAGTAGTGAGTAGTGAGTAGTGAGTAGAGTGTAGTCAGTAGTGAGGAGTGGGTAGTGATTAATGAGTAACGAGTAGGGAGTAGCGAGTAGTGAGTAGTGAGTGCTGAGTAGGGAGTAGGGAGTAGGGAGTAGTGAGTAGTAAGAAGTGAATAGCGAATAGTGGGTAGTGAGTAGCGATTGGTGAGTAGTGGGTAGTGAGTAGTGAGTAGCGAGTAGTGAGTTATGACTAGTGACTAGAGATTATGTAGTGACTAGTGAGTAGGGAGTAGTAAATAGTGAGTAGTGAATCGTGAGTAGCGGGGAGTAAGTAGTGAGTATTGAGTAGCGAGTATGTATGGGAGTAGCGTGTAGCGAGCGAGTACTGAGTACTGTGTAGTCAGTATTGTGTAGGGAGTAGGGAGTAGCGAGTAGCGAGTAGTGGGTAGTGAGTAGTGATTTGTGGGCAATGAGTAGTTAGTAGTGAGTAATGAGTAGTGAGTAGTGGATAGTGGGTAGTGGGTAATGGGTAGTGATTATTGAGTAGTAAATGGGGAGTAATGAGTAGTGCTTAGTGAGTAGTGAGTATTGAGTAGTGGGTAGTGAGGAGTGAGTAGTGAGAAGGGGGGAGGGAGTAGTGAGTAGGGAGTAGTGAGTAGCGAGTAGTGGGTGGTGGGTAGTGAGTAGTGGATAGTGAGTAGTGAGTCGTGAGTAGCGAAAAGCGAGTAGTGAGTAGGGGGTAGTGAGTAGGGGGCTGAGGTTAGTGGTTAGGGGGTAGGGGGCCCCTCGTGACTCCCTTTGGGGCTGGGGTTAGTGGTTAGGGTTCGGATTCGGGGTTTGGGTTCGGGTGAGGACTAGGGGTAGGGGTGGCGGGGGTCGGGTTCCGGCGTCAGGGGGCGGCGTGGCGAAAGGGGGGGAGGGGGGGGGGGGGTTCGACCCCCCTCCTTTTTTTTGAAAGGGGGGAGGGGGGGGGGGTCCCCGACGACGGAAAGGGGGGGTGGGGGGTGGGGTTCCCGACGACGGATCGGGGAAGGGGGGGAGGGGGGGGGTCCTAGCCCCCCCCCCTCCTGGGGAGATCCAGCGGCGCGCCCTCCATAACTGGGCCTTCGCACGTGGAACAGTGGAACGTGCGAAAAGAGGGCAATGACTCTAGTGGAGAATATCGAAGTGATTAGAATGACCCCGACCAACATGAATTGGGGCGCTGATTGGACGCGCGGTGCCGGGCTGGTATCGCATGACCGTGCAGCTATCGGGCTATCGGGAATATCGTGTTCAAAACAATGTACATAATATTGCCCGATTCGATCGGGGTCTCGTCTTTGCGTTACTGGAAACTTATTCCAGGTGGCATTCCCGCGTGGCAGTTCGATATCTTCTTGCGAAATGGGGCTCTGGCGAGATTTTTTGGCGACAGCTGGCGCTACGCATTGGCGAGCTTAAGACGCTCCTCGCCGATCTCCAGATGATAGAAGGGGGGGCGGGCGCGGAAGGACTCTGGGCAATGCCCAGTGACGGAAAAATGAGAAGACAAAAAGCAGTGTTGGAATTTGACATTGTTTTCTTCGGGCACAGTTCGCGCCGCGCCAGGAACTCGGGGGCTTGACGTTTGTTTGCTAAGCGACATTCTGGTGGAGGTTTACAAGGATGGTTCTAAATGACAGATCCCGGCCCTGGCGATGCGTGGATTATCATTGCTATCGCCCAACTGCGTTCAGATCTTGGGCGCCCCAGCAAGTGGTCATCACTTGCTCAGTCGCTCCATTGAAGAATTCCAGAAACAGTTGGGTGGGATCGCAGATTTGCCCAGCGACGGATTGAGGAGAGCGGTTGATGAGCTCCCAATTCCCGCGTTGATTCGGGCCGCTCAAGGGCATTCCTTTCGCGTTGTGGACATAGAACGAATGCTTGCACCATATGAGTGCATCAGAATGTCTTCCTCTCGCGGCCCTCTAATGCGTGTCGCGTCGAATAATGCCGCGTTGCATTCGCGGTTGGGAGACGTGGAGTGCCTGGAAAAAGAGCCAGGGCTCGTTGACAAGCCTGGATTTTACAATGTAATGCGGCTACTCCATGCGATGAACACATTTCATCAGATGACGCAAAGGACGCGGCCCCCCACTGGCTCAGCTCGCGGGGGCAATCCGTCGGAGATGGCCCGCCCACTACGGTCGGTCACGCTCAACGTGCGGCCTTTTCGTTGTCGAGGCGATTGGGCCCTGAATCTACGGGCCACTTGTGGATTGTGCGCCATCAGACGCAGTGGGGCAGCATTCTGATTTCCCGCGATCCGGTGTCTCTGACAAGCGAATTTCGGGTGGTGCCTGACGGGGCGTTGGTTTCGAAGCAGAGGCCCAAGTGGGTCGATATTTCCAGGATCATAGCCTTCCAACGTGATGATGGTGCTGCAGGGTCGACGTCGATTAAATTGTGCGATGATAGTTGGGTTTACCAGAATATTGAACTTGACTGCGGCAGTGCCAAATCTTCACTCTAACGGACAAATTCGCCCAGTTCTTGGCGACGATGCCATCGCAGAGGCGGATTGCGATTTCTACATTCTTCCGCGGGGCGACGATGGGCGCTACATTTGCATCAACTTGCAAAGATTTCGTACAGGATTCGGTGGCTGTCTGCCGCGTGAGGTAACTGTCTCAGGTCTCGGAAATTCACATGCTTAGCATAGCATCAAGTTGTCCGAGCAGTTTGATTCATGCATGCGGCAGCGAGGTCTCGCGAGGCCGGTTAAGCTTGGGAGCGAACTCTTGAAATAACGGATAGACGCACAGAGCAGGGACTGCTTCGATGCTTGCAAACATGAACTTGAAGAATATGACAAGCACAGAAGGCGATGTATTGAGAAGAAGGAGGTTCGGCTTGTAACGTCGAAAGCGGGCATTGCCTATCTTGCCAATCAGCCTGGACCTGTTCCATCATGGAGAGCCGAGAACGTCGGTGATAAATTTCCTGCGCGTCATGAACCATGCGTTCGATATCTAGAACCTTTCAAACGCAGTTCTTTCCATATAACAGACGGAAGAAAGACGATGCGAGGACCGCTGATTGGCGGCCATTTCCTTGGCGACGCACTGATCGGACTGCCGCGCTGATGTCACGTCCTCCTTTAGTAGCATTAGCATGGGCAGGGGCGGGCGACGAGCATGTTCTCCCTGCAGGTGGATGGCGAGCCTGGGAGGATGAATTTGGTTGCGCAGGGCGCTAAACGCCCTGCCGCCAGCTGGCTTGCGGGGGCCTGTTCAACAGTGGGCCCGACAGACCAGGCGGGGGCGGCCAGCCCATGGCCGGCGCTTGCTTAACGGGGTTCCCGGCAATGAACGTGGGAGAATTTCGGGGCCCGCCCGCGTCGCGCATCGAGATCGATCGCAAGACGGAAGGATGTTTTGGCGAGCCTGGGGGCTGACCAATCAACGTTCCGCGGCTCGGTCATGCCCCCAGTGGGCCCTGATCCGCAGGATGATTGATCCGCAGGATGATCGATATCCCGTGGCAACCAGGCTCGCGCACCAAAACGACATCGAATATCTCAAAGGCGACCCTTTCGCGTTCAACCTGGCGCGCGGGGGGCCGCAGCTCTATTGGAACAAAGCGGTGGGGGATGACCTTGAGGGGGAAGAAGTCATGGAGACGCGATCTCAAGGAAAAGACGATCAGGCAATTCCAGACGTAATTACTGACCCCGCCGCTGCAACTCCTGTATAAACGTCAGTGTTTGCTGCAAAACATGCTGCGTGCAAATGCATGTTGGAGAATTTGAAGAAAGGGGGGGGGGGCAATGATGCTGCAGACTTCAGCGAACAGTTTGCAGAATGCTTGGGTCATTCTTGGATGGCAAGATCACCGACCATTCTCGTCATGTGGAACCAGTCAGAAGTCTAGGGGTTGTTCGAGGGAGCGTTGAAGGGTGCATTGTGGGACGTCGATATGTTGCGTTCCCTGGCGATCCAGTCAATTTGCAAACGTCGTTCGGATCGGAACATTGCCCCAGGTAAAGATAGGAGAGGTAGTCAGAAGCTCAGGTCTGGTAGAGCAATGCATCAAGGGTATGGGGTTCAATTTCAGATCCCAGGAGGGCAACGCTTCGAGATCGATCCAGGAATGCAATATTATTTTCGAGGGTAAGGTCGAATGGAATGAAGAACGGACTGGCGATCGCGCTGGATTTTGTGATATATTGATTACCGTATATGACGAGTGCTGTTGCGATTGCGCTCGGTATTTCGAGGGTGTGCAAACCGCGAAGGTTTCCTTTATCGGTTCAGCCGATCGGAGACCCACTTGATGTTGTTGGTGGGAACATTGCCTCAGCTCTCGCTGACATTGAAGCGCAGATCGGCATTCGAGCCCAGAGCTCGCCTAGTGCTCTCGGCGCAGAACCGGCGGCGCCTGCCAGCGGAGTGCCCGCAGCTGCTAGTCTTGCCTCAGTGGGGGCCACGGTGGACGCTGCTGGCTAAGCCGGCGGTGCCGCCCGCGCCTGGATCATGTGAAGCGATGGTATTAGAGCCTGCGGCAGGCGTGGCCGCCGGGTCAGCCGGTGTTTCACGGCCTGTCTTCCAGGGTGCTGCGCTGCTGCCGGCCGCGCCGCCGGCTGCGGCCGCTGATGGGAGGGGCCCCCCGCCGGCCGTCGCCGGGGCAGGCGCCGCGCCGCCCTGCGCCGCCGACGCCGCCGTCGGCGCCAACGAGGAGCCGCTGCCCGCGCGAGAGCATGGCGCAGTCCCGGCCTCGGCCCCCTGCCGTTTCGAGAATGCGCAGGGAGTGGGCTGATGTTGTGCGTGGCGATGCAGATGAATCGCGGGCAGGAGATCTGCCGCGAGTCGCCTCTGCTGATGATGCTTCTGCTCTTCAGCGTCGAGCCAGCTTTGAGATGCCGGGGAATTGCGATGCCGCGGAGACTTGCCGCTAGGGCAAATCTCAGCATTAGATACCATGTGAACAACAGTGACTACTGGGTTGACAGTAGCAACAAACGGATGTGGCAATATTGGAATGCAAATGAGTACGCCTGTATGTTTGGTCACGAAATCGTCGATGGTTTGCGCAGAGGAGGAGGCGAGGCCGGTTCAACCGGCATGGGCCTTACCTGTCGAACAAAAGCGAGACAATTGTTCCGACCCTGGACATGAACATTCAATTTTGACACGGGGCGCCCTTCTGGTGTGGGAGACGTCGGTTTGCTGCGGCCCTCTTCAAGGGAGCTCCTGTGGTAGTAAATGTTACTCCGCCCTGTGCGCCGTAAAATTGTTTTTGGGCTTGGGCGCCGCGGAGGCCAAACTGCTTGGGTGTGACGCGAACCCGAGGAGCTCCGAACGGAGCCCAGACTTCGGGCCTACGCATCCCGCCGCGGGGGGAGTTGTTAAACCTGTTGCGAGGAAAGCGGAGCGTGCGCCGGGTCGTCGCCGTGTCGTCGTCTCCCCTTCCCGTGCAAGAATCCTACGCATTCTAGCTCAACGGGCCCTACCGCCATGTCGATACGTGTTTTCCACAGTACGGATGAAACCGATATTAGCTATATCATCAGCATCACATCCCACATTTGCAAGGGACTCCGTTTCTCTGGCAAATACCTGGTTTTCCGAGCCTTCAATGAAGGCCCGCCCTTTCTCGCTTCGCTCCTGGGCTCGCCGCCTAAAGGGGGTGGAGATCTCATCGTGGTCCTCGCGTAAGACCGCGCTCCGTTGGGCCCGCCAGAGGAGCTGACGAGAGGGGCGGCCGCCGCAATCGATGGCGGCATCTAAGAAAGAGGGCGAGGTCGCGTGTGGGTCCGCGCAGGACTTGCGTTCCGTTGGAGCCACAGGAAGTCGTGATTCGGAGGGGGAAAGGTACCTATGCCGCTACCTTCCGGGCCTCGTTTTCCACCTTGTCGGCCTCCTGGGAGGCACTCGTCGCCACCCCTGGATTCGCTCGAAATCCCGGTCAGACGGCGCCCCAGAAGAAATGTGGGGATTAGCGGCATCGGGACACTTTGGTTTCCCAGTGACACTTGTGACACAAGCGCAGCTGGCACCGCCTGGAGGAGGAGGTCGGCGAGGCCACTTTCGGGCCTGCGTAGGAATGCGCTCCGCTGGGCCCCCTGCGAGTTCACAAATGTGGCGACACCTTGGCAGCTGCTTGCATCCAGCGCAGGGATGATGGGGTTTTCGTTTGGGTCGTTGTCGGACTGTGCCCTTAGACCCCTCTCACGCGTGTTCCCGCATTTGCGCAGCCGACAGCATCCTGGTGGGGCGATGTCTCCTTTCGCTGTCCGTAACACCGCGCTTCCCTGGGGTCGCGGAAACGGCGCTAGGTGCGCAAATGGCAGCATCCAGGGAAGACGAAATGTCGCTTGGGTTTGCGTGGGACCACATGCAGGTGGACCCCCCAGGAGCGCACGAAAGTGGCGGCACCTGCGCAATGGGCAGCGCCGGCGGAAGCGAGGTTCCGTTTTGGGCCTGCGTCGGGTCGCGTTCCGATGGGCCCCCCCAGGAGCTTACAGCAGCTGGCAGAGACTAGAAAACGCAGAAGTAACGCAGGAAAACCGCAAACAACCGAGAGAAGGAAACTAATGACAGGATGCAGGAGGGGATGTGTGCGAGGAGGGGATGGGAGAGCAGCAGCAGCAGCACCAACGCGCTATGCAACAACGAGCACCCACGTACAAAGAGGTTTCGGGGAACATTTTCTTGGTTCTCCTCCGGCAGGTTTCCAATGCCTGTGCCCTCCCAGTGTCTTGTTGGAGGGCCACCAGACAGGATCCCTTCGGGACTTCTTTTGGATTGTTGGGCGTTTTGGTGACATCTTGGTGGCCCTCGGGGTCTGTGGGCCACAGCGGTTGCACTTCGGGTGTGTATTGGTTGGTCTTTGGGCCTTCTTGAGGCCGCGACGAGTGCCAGCAAGCAAAGTGTTTAGAGGGTGATCCATTCACGCGGATGCGCTACGACAGGATGATTACAGCAATACCAGCAGACAACTAACGAGCTGGATGCACGGTGGCGGATTTTAGGAAGGGGAGGGGAGAGGAAGGTGACATAAGGGAAGGGACATGAGGGAATAGACCTGTCGCGCAGGCTCAGTGATGGGACCGAGACGACCGCTTTGGGCGCAATCGAATCTCCGCCTTCGGCATGGGGTTCAGTGCTGAATACCGAGCCTTTCGTGAAAGCGTGGAATGTCATCGTCGAGGACCGCACACGGCGCGCGAACATTTGCATTCTCCGTTCGCCCGCCCATCCTTTCCACACATGCCTTGTCCGTCTCTTTCGCCTTCGCGATCCCCCTCGTGCTCCGTTCAGTGAGCCTTCCTTTCCCTGAGACTAAAGATCACGATTTTCAATCTACGCTCCTTCTTTTGCAGGTTCTTCCCGTTCCACCTGCTGCCGTTACTCGTGCCATGGTTCGTTGGGCCTATTTGTGGGGCCCTTGAGCCACTGTCCAGTATAACTCGCGTGTATTTTTGTTGATCGGCACTTCCTGCACCTGCTTGGTAAACCCTTTTTGATTGAGTGACGTACAGTTCCACTCGGAGTTCGTTGTTTCACGCGTGGTATCCTCGCGCGCGAAAGAAGGCCGAGCTAGGTCAGGTGACTCCGGTGATCGCCAAGGGCCACACGATGGTGGCAGTTCTTCGGCAGTGGCACCCATTTTGAGGCTTGTCTTTTCAACGTGCAGGGAACACAGGTATCCGAGGGTCCATCTTACTCAGATGGCGAACATAATGTGCACTTCGTTCTTTCCGTTCTTCCGTGCCGCTTCAGTGGACCTTTCTCGCTGGGCGAGACCAACTCGAACGACGACGGCGCACTCGGCCGATTCGCCCAGAAGTCTGCGACTCCTTCTCGGCTGCCTGGAGTCATGCGTGGACATCCTTCTTGTTATTGTTGTGAGGCGGGCGCTTTTCCTCGCTCGCGGATTTTTTGCCGAATTCTCATTATCAAAAAATAAAGACTGTTGATCCCCCTTCCTCCGGCAGCACATGCGTTTTTAAATTGAAGTGCCCCCCTGGGGCTCGCACCTTGTTTTTTACAAGGTGAAGTCTCGCGCCAGGGACTGGCCCCCTGGCCCCCGAACTACAGCAACATCGGCTCCCGCCTGATACCGTCTTACAATTTACTCGAAATCGCGCTCGCGATACTTCTTCACACTATATCCAGAATGTGCTCTCTCGCGTGGGACCTCCTCTCAGCTTATTGAGACGCCGCGCCCACGACATTCAGGATTCACGCCCCCTCTTCGGACTTCCTCATGATTTATTTGGGAATCGTGATGTCGTTAGAAACTATCTCGCGATTCACGCAGGACAGGCGCTTCAGCGACCCGCCCGCTCGCCCGACCCGACCGTTAGGGTCCGCCTGGCCGACCCGCGGCGTCTCCCGAGACGTCGTCGATCCTCGACCCATGAATCGTATAGTACAGTGCATAGTTTACTGGCCTTCAGAATCCAAACATTGTGCAACGCATCGCGTTGGAGCGGGGCCTGGAGCGAACCCAAACATATGGCACGGTGCGCGGGGGCCGTTCTCGTCAGGGCCCACGCCGTCCGCTGGCGCCCTCGAGGGCGGCGCGGCTCTGGCGCAGGTGCTGTCGGTAGCAGATCATGGGAGCCCTTGATGTCCTCGCCATTCCGTCTGTAGAGTGCACTAGCGTGCGCTGGCGTCTGGTCATCGCTGAGGAAGTGCCGATGTAGCGTCGATTTGGCGTCGATGCGCATCGATTCGCGCCACCTGGCGCCAGCTAGCGCCGACAAGGCGTCGATTTAGCGTCGGCCCGCGTTGATCCGCAAGGGCCATCCAGATGGCATGGTAGGCTCCCGCGAGCTGCCGCGGGCGGGCCCGTGGGAGGGGCCGCCGGGGCCCTGCCTAGGGCAGGGCGGTCCTCGCCCCCCGCCCCCGCGGCCGCCGGGCCTCGGACGGCTGCCCCGAGGGCTGCGGGTGGGGGGTCCTGCCCGCTGCGTCAGCCGCCGCCGAGGCCGTCGGGCTGCCCACAGGCAGGCCGTCGGATGACGTCCGTCCGTCCATCTGTCCGTCCTTCGAGTGTGAGATCGACTACAGAATGGATTTGCTCCGGAGTTGAAACTGCCGTCCGATCTACGGAACATATGTAGAGTGTTCGTAGATCTACGAAGATTATGCGTATTTGTCACAGCTTCTACGAGCATGCCAATGTTGCGGTAAGTCAATTCTGTAGTCGACCTCCTACTCGACATCTGTCTGTCCTTCCCTCCAGCCAGGTCGAATGGTTCGGCCGGCTTCCCGTTCCAGCGGCGTCTGGTCGCAGTGTCCCACGGTCGGCGCGGTCCCTCGGGGCCAGCACGCAGTCCTCCCTCTTTTTCTTCCCTGCCCTTCTCTCTCCCCCTTCCTCCTTCCACCCTTCCTTGTTCGCTCCTTCTTCCTCCCTCCCTCCCCTTCCTCTCTCCTCTCCCTCACCGGAGTTGGTGTACCGATGCCCATTTCCTTTTCCGCCTTACTTTTCGGGCCTCTTTGGGAGTCCTTGTCGCCACTGGACGGATGCGCTTGGGAACGCTGGTTTGAGCGCACCTTGTGATAGGTGCGTGGCGTGGTGCTTTCAGTGTCATTCTGCCACATTGAGTAGTGACCCTTCGCCGGAGTGACCTCTGGTGCGCGGCTTTCTTGGGGCGCGTGGGGGCCACACCCAAGCAGACAGCCCGCAACTGTCGCATCGCGTGCATCGATCGGCAGCCTGCGCACCAACGGTCATTCTTGCCCGCGGCTACTCTTGCGCACAGCCGATGTCTGTCTTTTTCTATCCCCCCACAGGCGCCGCTCGAGGGCGTCGCTGGCTCAGCCGCGCGGCCTGCCGTCCGGTCTCAGCGTTGGGCAGTCGGCTGGGCTTTTTGATGGAGCAGTGTCGGGATCCCGCAGAGGGTGTGTGTCTGTGTGTGTGTGTGTGTGTGTGTGTGTGTGTGTGTGTGGGGGTGCCCCGGTGTGTGTGTGTGTGTGTGTGTGTGTGAGAGTTCGATCGGCTTTTGCACCGAACCGCCCAAGATGCCCCCCAGACGCCGGCAACTCCCAATAGTTGCCGCTAGGTGGGAATGCGGGGGGCATCCGTTTGCGGCAGTTCGGTGCACCAGCGGATCGAACTGGTGCCCCCCGAAGGGTCACCCCCCCTTCGGTGGATCCCGACAGTGGCGCGGCGGTCTGCAAATCAGTTAGCAGGCGGGTGCCACGAGGTTCCTTGCAGGCAGCCGCCGCGCTCCAGGAGGCCCCTGTCCGGCGGCCTCATACGCCCGTGCCGAATCCCAGCACGCCGTGTTCAAGACGTCCGCGCCGAGCGCTCCGCGTGTCGGTCGCACACGTGCTGGCCTACGCTTTTCCGAATGTTTTGCCTGCCCCCCCCCCCCCCTCTCGATTTCTCCACTTGTTTTTCCATCGCCGTCTCCACTTGTGGGACGCGTACGGCCTCCGCCCGCGATCGGACCTGACCTGACCTGACCTCCTCCCCAGTCTGCGCTTTGAGCTCCGTGTCGGCGCGCTCCAGGCTGCGTGCTGCGTGTCAGAGCAGCCCGCAGCAGCGCTCTGCGGTTCCGGCCCGCCGTGCCGTGGAGCCTTCGGAGCGTCGGGGGCGCCGGCGTGCGCTCCGCTCCGTCGCGGCCGCCGCGAGCGCGCAGGTTGCGAGGGCGTTGCTCCAGCCCGCTGCCATGCTGGCGCCCAGAGTGGCCCGATGCCTCTCTCATGCCTGCCATCGCTCGCTCGCTCCCTTGCAGTCCACCCGCACAGTGAGGATGAGCGACTTTTCAGAGTTAGCCTTGCATCCTTCCCCTTTGGCCCATCCTGGGCCGCTTTCGCTGGCCGCGCCCCGCCCGCAAAGGGTCGACATGGCCTTCCACCAAGGCTCTTGCATCCTTACCGCGCATCCTTATTGCACGGGCTGGCCGTGTCCTCCGTCTCGGCTCTCTCTCCCGCGTGCGTTTCGTCCACCTTCCCTTCGAGGACGGCAGCTTCCGAGACTACGACTGGACCGTGAAGGCAGATGCAGACGCAGTCTTCTTCCCCGAGCGGCTGAGGCTGAGCCTGGCCAACGTTCCCAAGAGGATATCGCCAGGGCGAGCAGTGTATTCAAGGGCGCCCTCGAGGGTGCGGAGTTAGGCTCTGATTCCTCCTCATCTTCCTCTTCTCCCCTGGAGGGCGCGAAGTGCGAGGTTATTCGCGCTTCGCGCAGCGCGAAGCGCGAAGTTAGGCGCCCTTGTGTATTCAGAGGCTGCAGATCCTTTAGTTTCGAGGGTCCCAGAAAGGCGAACGCTTGCGCGCCGACGAGTGCGGGGGGGTGCTGGGCGGGTCCTGGGGGGAGGAGAGAGGCCCGTGGATTCCGCTGACCAGAGGAAGCCATACTGGGTACAGAACTCCATCGGCAACACGCCGCTGCTTGGCCCGCTGGAGGTGTTCTCGAGGGAGGCCATCGAGCTGTATGCCGAGAAGGGCAAGTCCTGCAACCGGCCCGATGTGGTGCTTGCCACCGGAGAGGATGGCTTCATATCCATGTGCATGCAGGAGAGATCTGCCGTCTGAAAGTGTAAGTCCAGGGATCGTGGCACAAGGGCTTTTTAGTTTGTCTCATAAAGCACCTCAGCATCTCAGCATACCAGATGAAGAGCTTTGGTCCGGTGGGGGCAGCAGAACAGAGCGAAGCAGCAACCCTGCCCTCCTTGCTAAAAGGTGCCAGCCTTGTACCCACCTTCTTAGTTCTCTCACTTCAAATCCCCATTTGGGTAGCACCTGCGGATTTCCAGTTTCCCCAAGGAGATCGGGGCGGAAGCCTGGATGGACCTCTCCCAGCTGCTCAGCACCACGATCGTACCAGAGTGCGGGGCCACCTGGCACGTCGTCTACCACCCTTTTAAGGATGTTGGCAGCTATATGGCCTGCGAGTTCGCAACCGACGGACACCAGTACCAGAAGTAGTTCCTCGAAGCTTGTGCACCGCCATGTTGTAGAAGAGTGCGGGGCCAGCTGGAATTTTGTGTACTAGTCCCAGTAGGATGTCATCAGCCAGCCTGCGCGATTGCGTCTGGCAGGCCCTGGATTTAGAGATGAGTTCTCCAAGCTTGTGCTGGTCAAGCGCCCTGTGTCTGATGACACGTGGGCCGATCAGTGTTGAGACAGCGCCGAGCGCGCTGAGCACCGGGGTCTGTAGCCAGAAATCTTTGAGGCAACGATGCCGTCCCTTTCAGCAAATTTGCGACAGAGGGTACAGTCCGTTGCGTGCGACAGCACGCCGAATTTGTTCGATAGGATTATGTATTATCGGGCGTCGTCGCCTGAGCGTCTGCGTGTATTCTGAAAATGTTCACTCGGGCTTTCTGCTTTGAGGCAAGGAATCGTTGTCCAAGGCAGTGGCTCGATCCAGGGGTATCTTGTGAGTCGGTCACCCCTTTAGGTGTTTTTTCCCAGCGTCGAATTTGAGCCAACGCAGGCATATGCGCCTGTGCTAATGACACGCGTACAGTCCAAAAAGATAGGACTGTACGTATTAGCGTGCTCGCATGAACGATAATTGCAGAGCGCGGTGACTGCGCGCCCGAACGGTGGCTGTTTGTCGCACCCATTGCTTGGGCACGTGGTTTTTAGGTTGCAGCTGCTCGCGGCTGCGTAAGTGTCAACGACGTCTGTCCTCCGAGAATAGAATCATCGATCCTGTTCTTGCTCTTTTCCCTTCTCCCCCCACCATTCCCTCGATGCTTCCCTCCCCGCGATGTTTTAGTTATCTCACCCATAGCCTCCTCATCAGCCTTCCGTCCCTTTACAGCACACCTGGGCGATTCCAGAAACCCTGAACGTAATTACGCCAAATATTGTGCGTTTCGCGGGCCCGTGCTTCGCGTGCCCCGCTTCTCGAAGAACTTAGAACCCTCAGGGCTTGTCTATAAAAGAGGCATGCCACATCGTCGGGGACTCGCGAGGTGGAGGGCTTGAGCTCTGGCCAGGAGTTTTCGGACCCAGGGGTCGATATATGTCAGAGGTTGGGGGGTGAGATCGCAGTGGAACGGAGACCCCCCCAACCGGGAAATCGTTTCGTTTCGTTCGTGTCGTGCGTGCGGGCGAGGCGAAGCTGCGTGGGCGCCCGAGAGGAATGAACCCGCCGTTGCTAGGGCGAAGTCAAGACATGTTTCTCCTCCGCCCGTCCGTCCGGCGGTGGCCCAAGGTGTCCCGTGGTGTCCCGTGGTGTCCTATGGTGTCCCGTTGAGTGAGATCGATAGTGAGATCGATAAGGAGATCGATGTGAGATCGATCGTGAGATCGATCGTGAGATCGATCGTGAGATCGATAGTGAGATCGATACTGAGATCGATGTGGTGCCCCGAGGTGTCCCGTGGTGTCCCGTGGTGTCCCGTTGAGTGAGATCGATAGCGAGATCGATACTAAGATTGACAGGTGTCCCGTGGTGTCCCGTGGTGTCCCGTTGAGTGAGATCGATAGTGATATCGATAGTGTGTCCCGAGGTGTCCCGTGGTGTCCCGTGGTGTCCCATGGTGTCCCGCTGAGTGAGATCGATAGTGAGATCGATTGTGAGACCGATAGTGAGGTCGAGAGGTGTCCCGCGGTGTCCCGTGGTGGCCCGTGGTGGCCCGTGGTGTTCCGCGGTGTCCCGTTGAGTGAGATCGATAGTGAGATCGATAGTGTGATCGACACGTGTCCCGTGGTGTCCCGTGGTGTCCCGTGGAGTGAGATCGATCGTGAGATCGATTGAGTCAGATGTTGGTTCCCCCCCCCTCCCCCCCCACAACCTCCTTATCACCCGAAGGGTGGTCGTATAGGATATTTTCTGTCTGTCTGTCTGCCTGCCTGTCTGCCTGTCTGTCTGTCTGTCTGTCTGTCTGTCTGTCTGTCTGTCTGTCTGTCTGTCTGTCTGTCTGTCTACGTGTCTGTCTGTCTGTCTGTCTGTCTCTCTGTCTGTCTGTCTGTCTGCCTGTCAAGCGTTCGTCAAGCGCGAGCGCGCGCCCAGCCCAATCCCTCGTTACCACTGGGTGCGGCTCGGGAAACCTCTATTTCTACATTTTTCACGCCACTCCTCGGTACACGCATCCTTCTTTCAGCATTCATGGAAGCAGTGGTGAACCCCGCCGCAACGGGCGCAGTAGCCGCGAGAGGTCGGCAACGACAACAGCCGAGAGCGGAGACTCGTGAAGGGAGGAATGACGAGGAGGACGAAATGCCATGGAGGTCGACACCACGCAATATAGAGCGCCGGTTTGGTGTGTTGACGTCCAAGCTCGCTCAACCAGGCCAACGACTTGCAAAACGTGCGGGGTGACATTCCAGAGGGACGAGCTCAGGATTTGTACGTGTGCGCCCGGACGTGATCAAGGTGGTTCTGCGGCTCTTGTCTCCAAGGCCGCTTGCCAGAAACAGCTCAGTTCCGTCCGTGGGGGAACGGCACAGACGAACATGCAGAGGCAGCAAAGGCGCAGACAGCCCGGGCTGCACAGCCAGATCCTCGCCCAGCAGACCCCGAAAGGAAGGGAGAGGAGGAGCAGGCGGCTGCACCGTCGCACCCGCGCTGGAAGGAGGCACGCTTGCCAGAAAAAACCTTTTGGACCGAACTCTCTTGGGACGAGATCCTACGCGTGGGGGCCACCACCTGTGTGCAGATTTCAGACCGATTCCGCGGGGCCGTCCTCCAAGCCAGGAGGAAGACGTTGGAAGTCCCGAGGGAGGCCCGGCGCAACGGGGACGCGAGCGAGGAGTGGAAGGCTTCCCTGACGCTGGACCCCCCCCTTCTCAGCCACAGCAGGGAGGCGATTACTTGCGCAGAAAGTCTAGAGGAACGCCGGGCCTGGTTCTGGGGCGGCCAATGGACGGCGCTCTGGTCGTCCGTCCGACATAGTAAGAAAGTGCCCACGGCCGCGGCCAAGCAGACGGACAAACGAAAAACCGCTAGAGTCCACGCCCTCGCTGCAGCCGGGGAGGAGGGGAGAGCGCTACGAGCGGTCACTGGCCAAGCTCGCGCCAAGGACCGTGGAGACCTTGGGAAAGGTGCGGGCGCGCACCCCCCCCCGCCTCCGCAGTGCTGCTGTAGACGGCGCCCAGGCCAGCTCCGAGCCCAGAGTGGCTCGAAAAAGTACAGGCGGAGACAGAGAAGCTGCTCTGGCTGCCGCCAAAGCTGACGGCGCCAGGGCTGCTGGGCTGCCGGCTTGAGCACCTGGCGGCCGCAGGCTCTTGCGAGGACGCTTTGGGATGGCTGTCAGAAGCCGTCGCCTGGGTCGCCTTCGGGTTGCTGCCCGACGACGTCTTGCAGGCTCTGCGCCCTTGCGAAGTCGCAGCGCGCTGCAAAGGCGACGATGGGGTGAGGCCGCTCCTACTCAGCGCCGCTGCGCGGCGTCTCGGCCTCCTCGTGCGCGTGCAGAAGTAGCAGCTGCGACAGGCCGCTGGGGAGAGGCAGTGCGGGCTGGCTGGCGGAGCAGAGCTGCTGCTGCGGAAGCTAGCGGGCCAATCCGAGACCAGTTGGACAGCGGTCTTCCTCAAGCTTGACTTCGAGGCCGCCTTCCCGTCGCTGGAGCGAGAGCCAGCCGTCGCGGCGATGTCCGCGCACGAGGCAGAGGTGGCATCTGCCCTCCGGGTATGGCGCGGGCTCGGCGCGGCGCCTGTGGAGAGACTCCTCGGGGAAGTTCCGCCCTGTCGACAGCGCGCGGGGTTTCGACCAGGGAGCCCGCTCTCGCCTGCTGGCTTTGCAGTGGCGCAGAGGGAGGCGGTGGACTGGTTCATGCTCGAGCTCCTGCGCTTGGACTCAGAGGCGAAGCTGGGCTGCTACCTCGACGACTCCTACCTGGTCGTCAGCGCGCAACTGGCCGAACTCGCGCTGCAGGCCCTAGAGCGGGTCATCGGCCCTCTCGGGCTGCGGCTTAACCAGCGCAAGATAGCAGCGTGGTCCCCCGCTGTTGCATGACCGTGGGTTCTGGCGAGTAACCCGCAGAGGTGCTGGGCACCGAGCCTGCCTGTGCTCGGGGAACACCTGCGCCCGCCTGGAGACGCGGACGCTAGCGCGCCAGCCAGCCTGGGGGGGCCAGCGGACAGCCTGGGGGGGGCAGGGCGCCAGCTGAAGGACCTTGCAGACGAGCTGCTGAAACTAGACAAAGCCAGGCTCAGCAAACAGACGGCAGGCGCGCTGCTACGGGCTTGCGCGGGGCCAGCGAGACAGCGCTCCCTGAGCATGGAGCAGGCAGCAGACGCAGCCACGGCGCGCTACGACCGGCAGCTGGCGGCCAGTTGGCAGGCGCTGCTACGGCGCGACCTGGGGAAGACAGCGCTTGCGTTGCTGGCGCTGCCGGCCAGCGAAGGGGGCGTCGGGGCCCAGCTCGCCTCCGCGCGGAGACGCAGCTTTCCTGGCTTCCTGGGCGGCCGCCGTCGCAGAGGTGGCCCAGGACCTCGGCTGCGGCGCGCTGGCCGCCTGTCTGGAGATGCCACCTCGCGCCGCGGGGCAGCTGAAGAGCGCCCGCCAGGGGCTTCACCTTGGCCGTCTGGAGGCCATTATGACCTTTTCGGGCCTTCCTGGAGGACGTCTTGGAGGACTCCTGGGCTGTCTTGGAGGCCTTTTGCGGGCCTTTTGGGCAGTCTAAGGCCATCTTGCGGCCATCCGGGGCCCTCTTGGGTGCATCTTGGGGCCATCTTCGCTGTCTTGGAGGCTTTCTTAGCCGTCTTGGAGGCATCTTGGAGGCCATCTTGGCCGTCGTGGAGGCCATCTTGGGCGTCTTCGGGGCCATATTCGGCCCTCTTGGGGCTCTTCTAGGCGCACTCTTGGGGCCCTCTTGGGGGCCTCTTGGGCTGTCATGGGCCCATCTTGGAGGCCTCTTGGGCGCTCTTGGGACGATTTGGGGGGCCTTTTGGGCCGTCTTGGGCCGGCGGCGGCCTCTCAAGCCATCTTGAAGCCATCTTGGGCCGTGTTGGAGGCTTCTTGGGCGAACTTGAAGGCATCGTGGACTCTCTCGGGCCGCCTTGGAGGCCATCTTGGACCATCTTTGGCGGACTTGGAGGCCATCTTGGGCCATCTTGGAGACCATACTGGGCCAACGTGGCCATCTTGGAGGTCATCTGGAGCCGTCTTGGAGGATTTTTTGAGGTCGTTCAGGTCCCTTTCGGGTGGCCGGGGGGACGGGCCGAAACCCCAGGGAGAGTTCTTTTGGGAAAAGAACCAAAACCAAAAGCGAAATGATTCAGCACGCCAGGCACCCCTGTGATGAACCAACAGGGGGCGGCGGATGACGGAAAGAGCGAGGTACGAACGAGACGTTTCGAAGGGGGCGAAGTCCTTATAGGGAGGGGGTCAGGGGAAGGGGGCTAGCGGGGGAACGAAAGTCTTCTTGCCCTCGCGCCTATTTTTTATGTCGAATGAAGCGGCTCCTGGGCGGCTCTCATGGCGCGTTTCCTTGTATTTTTTGAAATGACGCGGCCCAAAGGCCCCAAGACGGCCCTAGAGGGCCCCCAAACTGCTTCAGAGGGCCCCATGACGGCCCCAAGAGAGCTCCAGGTGAACTGCATACGATCCAAGAGAGTCTCGAGACGGCTCCAGGGGCCTTCAAGAGGGCCCCCGAGAGGGTCTCAGGAGGCCAACAACATTGATTTCCCTATGGGTTTTTCATGTTTTTCTCCGTCCCAGAAATGGCCCCAGACGGCCCAAGAAACCCCAACGATCGTCCCAAGGCGGCCCCAGATGCGCCCCAAAAGGGCCCAAAACGGTCCAAGACGGCCCCCAGACGGGCCCCAAACGGTCCAAGAGGCTCCAAGTATCGTCCCAAGACTGCCCCAGAGGCCCTCCAAAGGGGCCGGACACTGATCAAGAGGGCTCCTAGATGGCCCAAGAGGGCCCCAAGACGGCCCACACCAAGAGAGCCCCAAGAGGGCCCCAACAGGCTCCCAAGCGGGCCCCAGGAGGAGGGGGAGGAGGAGGAGGAGGAGGAGGAGGAGGAGGAGGAGGAGGAGGAGGAGGAGGAGGAGGAGGAGGAGGAGGAGGAGGAGGAGGAAGAGGATGACCAGTGTAAACCCAGGAGTCATCAACGATGTTGTAATATACCCTCCCTCCAAACTCCCTCTTCATAGGTCCTTACAGCAGTTCATTTCCATTGAAGGAATTGCCTTTGTGGAAGACAACCGTTTGAAGACCCTGAAGCATGCCAAAACATTTTTCGGAATTCCGACGCCACGGATCAACCTGATTGTTGCGCCTTGACAGTCCTGAATCGTGCCAGAACGCCATTTCTGGGACTTCAACACAGCGAATCAGCATAACTGCTGCCCCCGCGTAGCCCTGAATCCTTTCAAAACACCATTTCTGGCACGCTGATGATGGGAACCCGTGAAACTTTTTTCAACCTGTTGTGAACGAATGTGCGCCGCGCTAAGGCGAGAGCCGCATTTTGAAAACCACCCGCCCTAAATCCATGAAGCTTTTGCAACTGTTTAAGACGAATGTGCGCCGCGCTAAGGCGAGAATCACATTTTGAAAATGATCCGCCCTGAATCTGTGAATCTCTTCCAAATGTGTAAAAGGAATGTGCGGCGTGCTCAAGCGAGAACCACATGAAAACGACCCGCCCTCAACCCGTCGAATTTATGCAAATGTTGGGAACGAATGTGCGCGGTGGTATGGCGAGGGCCACATTTTGAAAACGGCCCGCAAAACGAATGCGCGCGGTGGTAAGGCGGGAACAACATCTTGAATACGACCCGCCCTCCATCCGTGAAACTGTTGTCAATGTGTAAACTTCAGAATCATTAGTGAGGAGGAGGAGGAGGAGAAGGAGGAGGAGGAGGAGGAGGAGGAGGAGGAGGAGGAGGAGGAGGAGGAGGAGGAAGGGAGGTGGAGGAGGAGAAGCAGGAAGAGGAGGAGGAGCAGGAGGAGGAGGCGGAGGAGGGGGAGGAGGACGAGGAGGAGGGAGAATGAGGAGGAGGAGGAGGAGGAGGAGGAGGAGGAGGAGGAGGAGGAGGAGGAGGAGGAGGAGAGAGGAGGAGGAGGAGGAGGGGAGAGGGGGGGAGGAGGAGGAGGAGAGGAGACGGAGGAGGAGGAGGAGGAGGAGGAGGAGGAGGAGGAGGCGGAGGAGGAGGGGCAGGAGGAGGAAGCGGAGGAGGAGGAAAAGGAGAGGAGGAGGATGATGATGAGGAGGAGGAGGAGGAGGAAAAGCAGGAAGAGGAGGAGGAGGAGGAGGAGGCGGAGGAGGAGGAGGGAGGAGGAGGAGAGCAGGAGGAGGAGAAGGAGGAAGAGGAGGAGGAGGAGGACGAGGGAGGAGGAGGAGGAGGGAGGAGCAGGAGGAGGAGGAGGAGGAGGAGGAGGAGGAGGAGGAGGAGGAGGAGGAGGAGGAGGAGGAGGAGGAGCAGTGAACGCGCAGGGCGGCGCTCTGCTAATCAGAGCCCGAGCAGGATGGGGAACCTTGCTTTGAGGCCAGTTAGCAGAGCAGCACTTTGCTAACGAGGGGAGGAGCATCGAGTGCGTATGCTTTGAGGCAAGTTTGCAGAGCGCCGCTCTGCTAACTGGAGCCCGAACAGTCCGAGCATGTGGGGCCCCAGCCCCTGGAGTATCACAATACAGGACTCAGGACAGAGAATACATGAAAGCTGGGGGAAACTCTCCTCGCACCTCGCGTTATGGTGGCGGATATTTTTTCGTTTCGCGGCGGAGCAGTACTCGGTGCTTTTCGCTGGGGTCTGGGCGTGATCGCATCTTACCGCAGTTGTTGTTGCGAAGGCCCAACGGCCGGTGTCGCCGACCCTGAAGGCGGGACCTCTCCTGGGACCCCCCGCTGCCCCCCCTCCCCCCCCCAAGACCCGCCTGGACCCCGAGCGGGAACGGTATCCTGACCCGGTACCACCCTCCCCCACCACAGGTGGGACCTCCCCTGAGGCCCCCCTCCACGACCCCCTCCCCGCAGGATGGACCGCCCCCCTGTCCTCCCTATCCATAGGGGGGACCAGGGACAGATCGTGGCACGCGCTGCTTTCTTCGAATCGTGCGCTGCGTGCTGGCGGACTGCGTGCGGCTGCGCGCTGGCGGGGTAAGGACGGACCGCGCAGGGCCCCGTTGCACCGTGAGGTGCCGAGGCAGGAGATTTGCCGACGCCACGTTGGTATTATTTTCGGGCCTAGAAGTCATTGCTCAGAACGTGGAGCATCGCCTATGTACATCGCAACAGGGTGACACGCACGGCTAGTGGTCGACATCAGCGGTAGATCTGCGCCCGATGCCGCCGATTTTCCATTTCTTCCATGATGGTTGCCCTTCGCATACAATCCAGGGAGCATCGTCAGAGATGGAGTGGTGCCAGCCCGACATGGCCTAACCACAAGTGGACAGCGTGTACACGCCAGGCCCGACCGATCCTTTGAGGCAACTTTGCGCTCAGGGTCCTGGCAGGATCTCATCCACCTTCGTGTTCCCTGACCCTGTCCGTGCGAGCCCTCGCTGTTGTCGCGCTCGAGTTCCCGCTCGTCGTCCTCGTTGCCGCCGCCGTCGCCGCCGCCGCCGCCGCCGCCGCCGCCGCCGTCGTCGTCGTTGTCGTCGTCGTATCTTACTCTCCGCGCCCTGATGCGTCGACGTTCCTCGTCCGAGCCAGCCTCGTCCCAGAGCCCCCACCCTCGCCTCGCGCACCCGCGTCCAGGCCACGCCCCCCTGCGCCTCGCGCCCCCCGCTGGGCGCGCCAGCGCTCCCTGCCCCCCAGGGCTCATTTCGATTCCTCCGACTCGATCCGATCCGATTTCGACGGATTCGGAGTCGTATTCCGATTCGATTCGGCTTCAGATTCCGTTTCGGATTCCAGATTCCCAATGGAGGCCTTACTAGCCTGCCGTTTTTTGCATTTCGACTTCTTCCGACTTGGCTGCCGATTTCCGCCGATCCGACTCATGTCGATCGCCGATCCGACTCATGGATTCGATTCTGGGCTCGCTTGCCCCGCCTTTCCCCCAGTGGGGTACGCGCGACCTCCAGCGCGTCGGTCTCGGCCTTGCCCTGCTCGCCCCACCTCGAATCGGCATCGTCCAAGCACACCACTACCATGTGTGCGTCTGCACCCCAGGCGCGGCGCGCGCGCCGAGGAATCTGATCGTATAAGCTCCGTACCGGACGCTTTCTGGCCATACCTCTCGGGAAACGATGCACCGCAACATGTGTTTTTTCTGCTGCGTGATCTGGTCGGGCGCACGCCTCCAGGGAGGACACATAGCATTCGTCTGTTCCTCTGCGTCCCGCCGAAGGGCACGCGCGGTGGCCGCGGAGGCTCGCGAGGGCGTGCCGGGGAGGGCGGCTGGCCGCGATGCGCGTGCCCGACGGCGAGATCGTATGGTGCGTGTCCGAGCGGGACGCCCTGGGCGCCGGCCCCGCCTTGGCGGCCCTGGAGGCGGCCCTGTCCGCGCCGCTCGTCCGCTGCAGCAACGAGTCGGCCTTCGTGCGGTGGCTCTTCGCGCAGCCGCGCGGGGCGGTGGCGCCGTCCGCGATCCTCGTCGCGGGGTGGCGGGACCTACAGCCCTGGGCATCGCAGCATAAAGTAGAGGGCCCAGGGGAGTACACCACCACCGCCATCCTTGCCCCTTCCCTCGCCCAGGAGAGGAGGGGAAGAGGAGGAGGAGGAGGAGGCCAGAGGAGTTGAGGGTGGTGGTGGTGGTGGTGGTGTATCTCCTTGGGGCGGCCGGCTTCTCTGCGCTTCCCGCCTTTTTCGGACATAGCCGGGTGCCATGTTACGGAGAGCGGGTCAGTGTTTCGGCCCCAGAGCCCAACAGAGATCACAATCAGAATCATGAAACCAAGTCTGCCGTAGGTGGTGTTCTTTGGGTGGCGGCAGTTCCGATTAGTTAACCGTGGCGGAGAGGGCATATTCACTAAGCCAGGTCCCACTAAGTCCAGTTCCGCCAACGCCCGACCTTTGGAAGCCAGTTCTGGGCCCTGGGACCGACAGGAAATTGCGAGGGCTGAGGAGCCGACCTTGGAAGCCCCACGGAGCCTGGGACAGGGGTCGACATCCGTCCGGCCCCATTTGCATCGCCCTCGTTCTTTCCGTCCCCGCCTCGGGCGTGTCAACTTTGAGTGCCAGGCTTTGCTATCTTCTTCACGCCGGGCGATTTCGCGTGATTTCTGTGCCCTAGAGCCATCACATCTCGATCGGGCCCGAAAAATGCAGCAGAAAGATCGGGTCTAGAGCTCCAGTCGTATTTTTTCGCGGTGCTGCAAATTTTTCGCAACGTCGGATCTCAGGGACGCTTCGGAGGCTCAGGCGTCCGTCCGCGTGCGCCGTATCGGTGGTCCCCGAGCTGGCGGCTCGACCACACCTCGGAGGCCAACAAGCATACGCCGACACCTAACTCGTGGGGTTAGAAAAATATGTTACACATGGCGATCCATTAACGATTGGCGCGAGGCCAACGAAAACGAACAACAGACATGAGTGGGGCGAGGGGATGGAGGAGGAAGGGGCGAGGTAGCGAACGGGGAGTAATACATGCACCACGAGGGGCCAGAGAAATGAGGACCTCGCACGTCTGCTTTTGGTCTTGTGTCTTTCATCATGAGCCGTTTTCCTTGACGGTCTGGGGGCCCAGCGGAGGACCTCACGAGGCCGAAAATAGCCTCACATCTTCCGTATCTGGACTTTCGTTCCACGGCGCAAGGAGTTTTGGGCCCCCCAGGAATGCAAGCCGTGCATGGGCGCCATCGCGGCCGCGCGTTCCGGCGACTCCAGCAGCCTGCGGCCGGACAAGACGCGGCCCGTGCTCCCGAGGGCGAGCCCGGACGGCGCTGGCCTGGTGAACGTTGCTGTGGGGGCAGTCGGGGGGCGCCAACTGCCATCGGACCGTGGCGTGGCATTTCGTCACACGGGCTTTTTCGCTTGATTTCGGACCACGGGACCCTCGCGGGTCGATCTGGCTCGAGACATGCCGCAGAAAGTCGGGGTCAAGGGCTCTGGCCATGTCTTTTTTTTTTTTGCGACGTCGGATCTCTGGTAGACATGTCCAGCCGATCCTGGCCTCAGGAGGTCGTGTACGCCGATCCTGTACCGAGCTTGCGCCTGGCCAGGATCGACGTGGGTGCCGAGTTGGCGTCCTCGTAGGCAATGGTCGTCATAGTGCTCGAGGGCAGCAGCCAGCGGCGGCACGCTCTGGGTTGGATCAACAGTCCAGAGCGCGACCCGCTGGTGCTGATGCGCATCGTGGAGCAGTTCTGGGGGGACCCCGTCGCAGCAATCCGTCTGATCTCCCCAATCCCCTCCCCCAGATCTGGGCCTCGGAGAATGATCGCGACGGTCGGTTTTCGACGGTCTCGGGCTCTGGGGACGAGGAGCGGGCCACGGGGAACGGGTCGAGATCCCCACGGGCCCACGTCGCGAATAACGTCTGCGACGTCGGAGGGAGGAGAGGGCTCCATCTTCCCGCCCCTTCTCGCCGCATCTCCCGTGGCAGGGCGGGGACTCGGAGTCGGGAAGGGGATTGAGAAGGACGGCCAGGCTGGTTGGTGCAGCGGGGGGAGCCCTATCCGCAGATGATACCTGTACGCCGCTATGCCTGGCCAGGCATAGTGGTGGTGTTGGTGGTGGTGGTGGTGGTGGTGGTGCTGGTGTTCCCAGACATGCGATGTTTTTGCTGTTGTTTTTTTCAATGCGCGGCCCTGCGCGGCCCCCAGAAGTCCCGACCCTTTCCCCGAGGCGGGATTTTCAGTCCGAGTTGCTTTTGGACGGTTTCAGGGCCCGGCGAGGGCCCTGAGAGGCGGAAAGCGGTGATTTGTTTCCTGATTTCTGCGCGACGCGACTTTGATGGTACGTCTCAAGGTGGGGACCTATACTTGCCTGCTTTCGCTGGTGTTTCGGCCCACGGCAGCGCCGCCGTATCCAGCACACAATCAGCGGTGGTGTAGAAAACAAGTGCCCGTTCCTGCTCCACCACCATCCTGTTCCACCCATCGTCTATCCAAAGACTCATCCTATGGCTTGGAATACCTCGCTCAACTTGGCAGCGGAGCTGCTGAAACCGTGGCAGCTCTGCTCAACACCGCCCTCACGTACAACACGTGCATGGGCTTCCGCCCGCGGGACGACTACAACAAGAGCGATGTGACCTCGTCTACCTTCGCTCGTGGAGACACGAATGATTTTCAACTATACCATGATTTCGTCGACAACGACCTCGTCCACCTTCTTTCATGTAGACGCGAATGATTTGTAATTCTCCGCGACATCTACCATTGCATCCTCGATTATGACCTGATTCACCTTCGGTCGTGGAGACGCGAATGATTTCCAGCTCCACCGCGACATCCGCCACGACCTCTTCAACATCGACCCGATCAACCTTCGTGCGTGGAGACGCGACCGTCCCGTGCATTTCCGACCTACAGGCTCGCCGACTCGCGAGTCATTCTCTGTGTCCATCCGATCGTAGGAGCACAACCTGCACAATTTGCCACCTCCAGATTTACATAAATTACCTCCACCTCCAGCAGAATCAATTTTCTGGGAACCGTGGTACATGGGTATCTGCCTTGACCATCGGTACCATCATCGGCCACATGAGCCGCGAACGTGAAGGTGATCCAACGAGAGGCCCCGCATGGGACTCAACAGGCGCGGTCCCCTTATCGAGTGTGGATCAGGGAAGACCACGCGTGGCTCAACGTCCATTCTGGACGTGTGATACCCTCGCTACAGGCGGCAGCCTTGCAGCGTGGACACCAGGGCCTCGCTGACGTAGCGTTCGGCTCAGGCCGACGCGCGGGTGTTCCAGGGGGCCGCGGTGCGGCCATAACCGCAGTCGTGCTAGTCTGCGGACTAGGGGGCGCGGCTGCGGTGCCATGGCTGTGGGCTTCCTCGGGGCGCACCTGATGATACTGGTGATGGGTGGAGCTTTCTCGGTCCAAGGGGCGATGAGCTGGTTGCCTTTCGGCCGCGCGGAGGACGAGGTCCCAGCGCCGACGCCACCAGCCAAGCCCGGACCGAAACCCCAGCCTGCGGGCGGTGGGGGGCATGGCAAAGGGCGGGGACCGCCTGCCAAGCCCGCGCCCGAAGAAGGGAAGGGGCGAGGGCCTATGGCCAAGCCCCCTGGGGTGCCCATCACCCCTCCGCCATCGCAGGCAGGGTCGACGACGAACCCCCCCCCCTGCGGGCTCGAGTCGCGCGCGTGGGGGCGAACCTACGGGTAGCCCCGCCGCGTCTGGGCGTGTGGAGAGCGCCGGACCCGGAGGCGCGCGTGAGCAGCCTGCTGCACCGGAGAACCGGACTGGCGCAGGCGAGCTTGGCCAGCCGGGAGGGCCGGATGGATACTGGGGGTGGAGCGGTTGGGTACCGAGCCTGCCCCCCTGGTGGGCTGGGCGGACGACGCCACCCCTGCCGCCTCCGCCGCCCACACCGCCCCCAGAGGCGGGGCCGGGGCCGGGCTGGGGTTTCGCCGCCTGGGCCCTCGAGTTCGTGGGCTACGGCGCGTGGGTGAGCTCACCCGACCAGACTGGCTCGATCCGTACGAGCGGTGGCTGGGTTGGATCCGCCATCGATCGGCTGGGCGTTAAGATGCTTGGCTACTGGTGGGAGACGGCCGTCCTCTGCTTCGCGCTGGGCATCTTCACGTTCGTGCTGGGCGCCCTTGCCTTCATCATCAACACAGCGGCCCAGCCTATGCTGTGGGTGGCGAGCGGGCTTCGCTGGGCTTGGTATCAGATCACCTGGTGCTGTCAGCGGCGCGGAGGCGACGGGCCCGGCGCCCATCTCCCCCCTCCCCCCCCTGCTCCCTTGCTGGTGCGCTGGCGCGGGCCGGGGGTTGGCGGTGTGGTGGAGACGGAGTTCTACACTAAGGGTGTGCGTGGCCGAGGGACCAACCGCGCGTACAACCACGTGCTCTTGCGCAAGCACGGGCAAGTAGCGCGCGTCAGCTGCAACTTCGCGGATAGGTACCGCCTGGATCGCCACGGTCTCAACGTTAAGATCGGGCAGGTCCTCGGGTGCACCAGCCGCAAGTGGCGGTTAAACCTCGAGGAGACTGGCAACGTGCATCTATGCTGGGCCGTCGAGTGCGCGTCCTGCCCAGTTGCGCACCCCATGCATGTCGACCAGTACGCTGCCATCGACCACACGCAGATCGTGGACCTAGCAGAGCACGGGAAGGCCACCGCCTGTCGGGCCGTCGGCGTGGGGCTTCGGAAGGTCTTCGTGCTTCTCACATGGCTGATTTGTTTGCCGTGGACAGTGCGCGGGTGGCTGTGCCGCGCGCGACCGGAGCCGCGCTACATCCGTCGCCTGGATATAGACTCGGAAAGTGAGGTGGAGGCGGAGGGGCGCCCGTGCCAGGCCGCCCAAGTTGGCGTGCAGCTGGCGGGCGGGGCGCGCCCCCTTCAGCCGGAGGGCTGCGGAGACCGCGGGATGCAAGAGGCGACTGTCCTGCTGCAAGAGGATGCGGAGGTATCGGACGTCCCCCGGCCGGGGCACTGCCTCAACGCACAGGTGCACCTTTGCGCCCATCACGCTCAGAAGTACCGGTCCACGCTTATCGGCCGCAAGTGCAGCCTCCCCACATGCTTCCGCATGGCGAAGGGCAGCTGCGGAGGAGCCCCGATGTGCGGCGAGCGCCTTCGACGAGACGAGGGCCCAACCGTGCGTGTCGAGACTAACAGTCCAGCCAGGGATCCTCGGCGGCCTGCGCCGCCGCCTGAGGGCGCGGGTGCCGAGCCCCGCCAGGGCGCGCGATTGGACCGCGCATGCCGCCGAGGGGGTGAGCTTGGCGCACGGAGCGGCCTACCCTCCGCCTGCTGCGCCGCCGCCGCCCGCTGCAGCGCCGACCGCCGACCCCGATACTTCGAGGGGCCAGGCTCTGGCCTCCGGTCCGCAGCCGCGTCGATCTCGATCCGCGGAAGCGAGGGCCAGCGACCGCTCACGGTCCGCCGACCGTGGGGCCCCGGGCGACCGGATCGCCCACCACGGGTGGCTTCAGGAGCCCATCCTCGTGAAGATCTGCCCTATCCTCCCAGACGACCCCTGCGGGGTCGAGGGCGCCCATGGCGCGCCCCCGGCGAGCCCTTGGTACATCCTATTGGGTGAATGCGAGGGACTCGACGTGCGAGGCACGGGCGGGGGCGCCCGACTCATCATCGGGACCAGCCTTGAGGGTGTCCGGGTGGAGGTCCCGGCCAGCGAGGTCGTGCGGCATCCGCCCCCGCTGGGGGATGGGCGTTGCCCGATTGATTGGATCAATCGTCTGCTGTGCGAGGTCCCCCCAAGGCGCGCGGGAGGTGGGGCTGCGTGTTGCCGCCCACCATCTCCCGCAGGATCTGCTGGCGATGTTGCGTCAGGAGCAGTGGGGCGGCGTGGGCGTGGAGAGCGCGAGCGGCTGGAGGCGGCGCTACCTGACCAGCGCAGAGCGCCAGCAAGTGCAGCACGACCCGGGACGCGCGCTTGGCCGCCACTGGAGGGGCGGCGCCCATGGGGCACAGCTCGCGCCCAGCGCGGATCGAGGGGTTACCCCGACCAGCCCCGGTGGCGCCCTCGCCGCGCCCGGCGGCGACCGCCGCCGGCGCGGGCGAGGGCGCCGAGGATCCCGATCCTCTCGAGATATTCATGGACACGTTACGGGCGGAGGGCCTCAAGGGGCGAGGGGGACAAGCGGCGGCCCTCAGTGCTTTGGGTATGACCGCGGACCTACTCGGAGTCCCGCTCGACCAGGCGGATCGGCAGCTACGGGGGAGGGCCGCCCAAGCTGCCGCGACGGGCCCCCTCGGGCCCGATCTGGAGTACGCTCTCGCGGATCTTGAGGGCGCGCAGCTAGACGCGCGCGCGCGAGAGCGCGCCGCGGCCAGCGACCGGGTTCCCCTGCAGGGCGGCCTATCACGCGAAGGATCGCGCAGCCGCTCGGCGCGGGGTCGGGATCCCAGCCCGAGGCGGGCTCCCCGGCGCGAGCTCTTTGGAGCCGCCCCCGCCGCTTGATCCGAGGACCCGCGTCGCGGCCTGTTGGGAGATCGCGACGTGCTGGCTCGCGAGGGTCGCGGGGGTTCCGCCCGCGGCATCAATCCACTCCTCGACGGGCCCTCGGTCCTTGGGCAGCTCACCGGCCAGTCGCCCCACGGCGGCGGAATGGGCGGAGAGCGCGCGGGCGGTCCAGACGACGCTGGGGCGCGCAGGGCCTTGGGCGGCCTCGCGGCCGAGGCCGATGCCCAGATCATAGAGCGACTGGACCGCCAGAATCGCTTTACCGAGCGCCACATCCTTGCCGCCGAACGGCGGGCGCGAGCCACCGAGGGCGATAAGAAGGCCCAGGGGGCCCGTGCGGGGATCGGTCGGGATGAGGAGCTGGACCTTTACATTGCCAGGGGGTGTAACACCTTCGTGGTCGAGGCCTGCGAAGGGATCACCGGGGGGGATCTGTTCGACTCCCTCAAGCGCATGTGCGCACACTCTAAGAGCACGCTCAAGACGATCGGCTTCCCGTGCCTGGTCACGAACCGCATTGCGCATGGCTGCGCCGCGCTGGCCTTTGGGACGGGCCCGCGCGATCCGAGCGTGGACGATTGCATCCCGGCACGGGATGGGGATTTCGACGGATATCGGCTTCCCGTCGACGACAAGCTAGAACCCCACCAGCGGCCTGCCACGCATATGGCGACTTGCCATGGTTCAAGAGGGCCCGCTGCGAGATCCAGATGTTTGAGTCCATCGTCGGAGTAGCGCACGGGGCCGAGCGCCGGCGGTCGCTTGGTTTCCTGGAGGCGGCCTACGAGAGGGATCCCTCAGAGTTCCCGGACCACTGGGTCAAGGACCTGTGGGAGGAGCTCCGGAGTACCTGGTCGAAGAGCTACGGGAGCTGAGACGTCGGATCTGCCGGGAGCTCGACACCGAGAACCCGAGGAAGGAATATATCAAATGCGTCCTGCTCATGCCGGAGAACGGCTACGACTTGCCCCGGGCGTTCGACCTCGGGGACCCGAATGCCTACTATCAGCGGATAGTGGTGCCCCGGCGCAAGGCCGCGCTCACCCGCCTCCTCAACGGGCAACTGAACGCCCATCTTACAAAGAAGCCGCCAAAGGCGGGAGGAGGCGACGAGGTCGGCGAGACCCGGCCCTTGGCGCCAGGCGATGATAGACACAAGGCGGGGGCGAGGCCCCAGCCGAATGCGGGACCTAAGGCGGGCGCTGGCGCCTCAACAGGAGCGACGCCTAAGAAGGCGTGCCCGGCGGGTAAGGGGCTGACGCGCTAGGAGCGTGCGCGCTCCGTGGCGCACGCGCCCCGCAATAAGGACAACGTGCCCATCTGTTGGGGAGCTACCACACACATGGGTTGCCCTCGCAAGGCTTGCGACTGCCCCAACTCCCATGACCCCATCAAGACGACGCGCGGGCTGGACTACACAGTGGGCATGCAGCTTACGAGGCGCGGGGGGCTCCTCGGGGCGCCGCGGATCGATCCCAAGCAGGTGGATGGGGTGATCTCGCAGCTGCGCTCGCAGGCGAAGGCGGCCGAGGCCGAGAAGGTCGGCGAGGGCGCCTCACCGCCAGCCGCCCTTGACCCTCAGAAGGGCAAGGGCTGGGGCCGAGGCAGTGGCTCGCGAGCGGCACGCGACCCGTGCCCTGGACAGGCGCCGGACGACTACGCCGCTCTCCATTTTACCGCGATGGAGTCCGACCTTCGGGAAGCAGTCAAGGGGCCCGACTTCGGATGGCTCGAGGACCGCGACCGCCCGCGCGCGGCGGCCACGTGGGGCGCCCGGCCCGCGGGAGAAGGACCAGAGCTCCGCCGCAAGCTCATGCAGGAGCTCGAGGCTGAAGGCATATTCGCGCCCCTGGAAGGAGCCAGCGATTCCCTGCAGAGCCACGTGCGCGGGCGCGTCATGGGGGCGCGCCTGCGTGGTGGAACGGGCCCTCGAGGAGGCCGTGGACCGCGGCCATCGCGGCCTCAGCAGTGAGGCGGCCGACCTACACGAGGCGCTCAGCTGTGCCGCGGGGCACGTCTCCGAAGGTGGGGCCGAGGTTGGCCCTGTCACCTGGGGCGCTGACGGTCTGGTGGGCCGAGGGACCTACACCTTCTGGGATGGCGACACACGCGTCCAGTGTGGGCCTTCCTCGACTACCGGGACCGCCTCAGCCCTGCGGAGGAGTTGGCTCGGGTTATGAGCCTGGAGGCGGGCGAGACCGAGGGGCGGCAATGTTTGCTGCTGCACGTGGCCGCCGGGGTGCTCTTACTGCGCGCAGGCGAGGCCGGAAGCGAGCCCAGCCCGGGCGCGGTGCAGCAGCTTGCCGCGCAATATCGGCACGCGCTGTGGGAGGAGGCCCATGCGGCGTTGCGCGCCCTGGGCGACCATGGAGGCCGACGTCCGCTCCTACGTCCATGACGCGGTGCACCCGCACCACGACAAGGATTATCGCTGCCTGGCAGCATGCCCCGTCGCCGACCTCGACGCGGTCACGCTCCAGGTGCACCGTGTCAACGGCAGTGGGAGACTTTGCGTCGACCACCTGATGGGGGCGGTTGTCGGTGCGGAGGATCGCGTTATCCCGCTCCTGATTTGGCGCGGCCACATGCGCGTCTTGCGCCCCGGCACCCGGGCGGAGGCGGTGGCCCTCGGCCAACGATGGGGGCATGCAGGCAGCCTGTCCCGCGAGATCGTCAGCGCCGGATGGCGCGAGATGCTCGACGAAGGCCCGGACGTCGAACCGACCGTCCCGGGCAAGAGCGCGCCCTGCACTCACTGCAAGGCGGCGGAATGTCGGGCGGGCCGCGCAGTGGGGCGCGCGCCGGCCTCGTTCGGGGAGCACCCGGCGGGTGTCCAGGCCCGCCTCATTGAGGCTAACGCGGTCCCGCTTCGACACGACCCCGCGTTCGCGTACGGTTTGGTTGCCCAAGAGGTGTGCGCCGGGTCCGGGAATTGGTCCGCCGCGCTTCGAGCTGAAGGTATCCGGGTGCTGGGACCCCCTCCGTGAGTCTGGCCCGCGGCCCGCCCGCGACGCACTCGACCCCGCCGTGCGCGCGTGCATGCAGGAGGCCGCGCGGACCCCAGTGGGCCCTGACGTAGCGAACGTCTGGTGCTGGGGCACGTCATGTGGCTCGTAGACCGACCTCGGGCTCATGGCCCAACCTGGCGGGGCCCCCTCAGGGGGCCCTCGCGTGGGAGCGCCCAGAAGGGGACGGCTCCAAGGAGTTTGAGGTCGTCGGGAACAGCCACACCCAGTTCACATGCGACACCTGCCGCATCCTCCACGATGCCGGGAAGGAGTTCCTTGTCGAGTCCTCGTGGCCCTCCGGCCGCTATCCCAAGATACGGGATCAGGCCCCCATGCAAGAGCTGCGGCGTGCGACCGGCGCCTTGATCGTCCCGATCCACATGTGCGCCTGGGGCAAAGCTCCTTCGGATGCACCAGAGAGCCGCTACCGCAAGGGCAGCTGGTGGCTCGTGAGGCCCCGGCTGTACTTGCATGCCCTGTTGCTGGCGCGCCGGTGCCCACGCGACCATCGCCACATCGAGCTCAGGGACCACGTGCCCGGCACGGGCATCAAGCGCACCAAGGAGGCGCAGGTTTGGGCCCCCAGACTTTGTACCGCTTGGGCCAAAGTGCTGAAGGGAGCCTACCACCGATGGTCGGTGAGCCAGCTGCGGAGGCAGCTGGCACCCGTATGGGAGGATGGCCCGGGGGCGTCCCCCAATTCCGCCCGGGCGGATGCGCCCGGGCGCCTACAGGGCGTCGATTTCACGGGAATCGAGCGCCTGCAGGCCTCGGGGGGCGGCTCAAAATGCGGCAGGCTCAGCCCAGCCATGCACCGGGCGCTGGCGGGGCTTCCCAAGCCCCCGTTGGGCGAGGGAAAGGGGGGCGCGAGCGCGGGCAAGCCTCGCGCCCCCTGCGAGGGCCCGGCAGGGGACATCGTGGAGGGCCTTGAAGGCTGCAGCCCGGCTGAGTTAGCCGCGGTCTACCTGACCTTCTGCACGGAGCACCCCGAGTATGATCCCGAGGCCATGCGGACCCTGGTTGCCCTGGGGGATCGGCTCCTCCAACGGACCGGCTCACTGAAGGAGGCGGCCGCGCTGCTTCGGCGCGCGCGCCACGAGCGCTTGGGCAACCCCCTCCGCGGTGTCCTAGGGGATAAGGTGCGGCGGTGCCTGAGCCGGGACCACTTCGAGTACGTCCGTGAGCTGGCAGAGGGCGGAGCAGCTGCGCGGCGGGGCGCTCCGCGGAAGCTGGAGCGGGCCCAGCCGCGCCCCAGTGTGCGGGCCCACATCGACGAGGCCTACCAGAAGATATGGGCGGACGTGACTTGGGGTATTGTCCTGGTAGCTTCCCAGGCGGCCGAGGGATTCATGACGGAGTTGGTGGAGGCCCCCCTCGGGAGGGCCCCGAAGCAGCTCCCGGACAGAACCCTGTCGACCGAGGGGCGCATGATTCACGCGATGCTCTCGGCTAACGCAGCCACCCACGAACGCGATCACCCACCGGCCGTCCAGCCGCGTCATCGGCAGGTGGCGAGGACGGCGGTGTGGCACCGCGCACGCCACCCCGGAGCACGGCTCCTCTGCGCCAAGCGGGACGTCTCGAGGGCCTTCAAGTGGTTAGACATCGCGCCGGCGGATGTCGGGGACTTTGGCGCATCGCTGCCTGGGGCCCACGCCGGCGTCGAGGGGGACATCCGGATCGTTTACTTGGCTATGGTGTTCGGGTGGACGGGCGCCCCAGGCAACTACATGATGCTCGCGTTGGCGGCCCGCGAGCTCCACGAGAGCTATTGGCCTGGCGAGCCGCGCTGGCACGACGCCACCCACTTCCACTCGGAATGGCTTATGGACGACCCAGTGGTGGTGGAACCCGACATCGGGGTTCGGCCGTGGACGGCCTGCGACGCGTTGGACGCCTCCATCCGGGAGGTATTCGGGTCGGAGGCGGTGAACATCAGCAAACGGGATGCTGAGGGGGAGCCTTCTACTACTCAGATCATCTGGGGACTCAGCATGGACTTCGAACGCGAGCGGGTGGGACTCCTGGAGCCCAAGGCCATGAAGATGCGCTTCCTCTTGGCCGAGCCGGAGCTGGGCTTCGGATGCCGCATGGTTCGACTGCGGACCGCGAGGGAGCTGAGTGGGCTGGGCCAGTTCTGCGCTTGCGCAGCGCCCACTGAGCCTGGAGCTCCCAGCGGTTCATCGGATGCTGTCAGGAGACCCAGGCCAGGCTTACGTCCAGCCGCCGGGCGATCCCGAGCAGGTGGAGGCTGCCTGGGGCGATTGGCACCAGACCTTGGACTGGTTGCGCGTCTGCTTCGAGATGCCTGTCGAGGGTAACTTCGAGACTTCGTTTGAGGGCCTCCTGGGCCTTCGTGAGGCCCTCGGCCTCCCAGGGGCGCTCGGGAGGCTGCGCTGGCTGGGAGGCGACGCCACCCTGGACCGAATCGGCGCGTTGGACTGGACCTCCCGAGAGTATATCGTGGCGGATGCGGCGCCCTACTTGGAGACGCTTCGCTCCGCCCCTGGGGTCACGTGGCAGGGAGAGGGGGAGATCATCGCGGTGGTCGAGCTCCTCTGCCTGATAGCCCTCGCGGCTGAGAAAGGGCCGGATTGGTTCCAGCTACTCCTGCCGTGCGTCACGGACAACAGTAATGTCAGCCGCTGGCTGCGACGCCGCCGAGCACGGAACGCGGTGGCGCGCCACTTACTCCGCATCCTGACCATGTTGGAGCTACGGTACAAGTTCCGGATTATGGACGGGCTCTATTTGCGAACCTACCACAACGAGTTGGCCGACTTCGTGACACGGGCCACGGTTTCGGAGGTACGTCAGCGGATGGCGGAGGCGGGATGGATCGAGCGCTCACCAGCCGCCCCGTGGGGCGAGTTGGTGGAGGAGGCCGCCCAGCGCGAGCTGCGAATGCCGGGGGGCGAGGGCCCCCGGCGCGCGGCCGCGCTCCGAGTCAGGGGGGCCCGGGAGGCCCTGCCGCGCTACGCGCCCTTGCAGGTCGAAGGGGCGCGGCTGGTGGAGGTAGGAACCGCGTGGCCCCCCTTCGGGGAGGCCCGGGAGAGCCTCGGCGGGACGGCACAGCTGACACCCTGGGAGGTCGGCGGCCGATGGGAGCCGGACGGCGACCACCCGCTCAAGGATCCCGCGGGGGCCCCGCCAGTTCGCTGGGCGTGCGCCTCGTTGTCGGAGGATCCCGGCGGACGCGAAGCCACCGGTCTCGAGCGCCTGCTGACCGTGGTCCGGCCGCTGGGCGTGCTACTCGACGTCCCCGTCAACTGCGCCGCGGCGCGGCTGGGTGCCCGCTTGCGGCGCCTGGGCTATGTGGCCCTGACCCCCGAGACTCGACTCCTATGCGCGCACTTCGGCGATGTCACGGCACGCGCACGGACGGTCCAGGTATGGGGATGCGGGGAGCGGACTCGGGTTCCGGACCCCCCCCCCCTGGGCCAGCCCTGCCTGGAGCCGCGCGGCCTCTGCCAGCTCTGGAGAGAGGCGGGCCGGCCGTCGCTGGACGACCTCTGCTTGAACCGTGGACCCCAGGATCTCGACGACTGGGGATCGCATGATGCCCTGGCCGCGAGGCACGTGGCAGCCGACGGGGGGTGGGCGGGTTCAGCGCGTGGTGGTCCACGACCCGCGCGGGCCCTGCCACGCGGCTCGGGCGAAGCCCGACCCATTGAAGGGCTATGCGAATACCTTGGTCCCGGGGGCTGGCTGGACCGTGAGGGCCCTGCGCCCGAAGGAGATCTGGTGCGCGCAAGGGGGCGCGGTGGAGCTCTGGGATGCCCTGGGCCTGGGCGGTGCGTCGGTCGCCGAGCGCATGCGGCTAGCCGCCCGTGCCCCGCCGCGCCGCACGGCGCGTTGGGTGATTCAGTGGGCGGAGCGGCTTCTGAGGCAGGCCGTAGATATGGCGAGCGCGGACGAGGCGCCCGGGGCGCGCGCCGGCGTAGGGCCCGACTACGACCGACTGGCGAACGACGAGGTGGTAAAGATGCGGCCGAGGGCCTGGCTTCTAGCCCCCGATCGCCCAAGCGGGCCATTCGAGGTCGCGCTGGAGGCGGCAAAGGCGACGGGCGACGACGGTCAGCTGGCGGACTAGCTCGACCCTCCCGCCACCGCCCAGGCCACCCCAGCGGGGGAAGGCAGGGCGCCCGGGGAGCGAGTTGGGGCTGTGATCTTCGCCACCCCAGAGGACTCGGGGACCCCCGAGCCGAAAGCCAGGGACGAGGCAGGAGGCGGGACGCGCCCGCCGCGCAAGGCGCGTCGGCGCGCCCGGAGCGCCCCTGCCCCGGCGTTGGTGAAGCTCGCGGCGTGGCGGTACGCCGGCGGAGATGCCCCGAAGGGGGTCCGGGGCGAGCTCACCGACCCACGTGAGCTGGATGCGACCGCCTCCGAGGCGATGCTGGCCAAGCTCGCCGAGGGGACGCGCGCCAATTACAGCGCCCGTTGGCGCAACTGGGTACTCTGGCGGAGGCTCCGAGGGCGCAGCCCATGCCTTCAGGGGGAGACGCGGGATGCCCGCCTCGCGGATGAGGACGACCTCATCCGATATGTCGTGTACCTGTACAAGGTGATGAAGAGGCGGGCCACGACCATC
The DNA here is from genome assembly GCA_963575745.1 of Prorocentrum cordatum. Lineage (NCBI taxonomy): Eukaryota > Dinophyceae > Prorocentrales > Prorocentraceae > Prorocentrum > Prorocentrum cordatum. The sequence goes on from CAUYUJ010003670.1 coordinate 170,365, forward strand.
CGCCAGCGCCTGTTCGCTATTCGATACGCCCACACCCTGGCGGGCTTCGGCGACGTGACCTCGGACCGACGGCGGCTCTGGACCACGATCGAAGGGCTCCGCCGCTGGGGCGGAAAAGGCGAAGCGGAAGCTGCCGGCCACGCCCCGCATGTTGCGGTGGCTCCGCGAATACCTGTTCGCCCACGGGACGGCCACCCGCCGAGAGGCGACTATCCTGTGGGCGGCGCTCATGACCGGGTACTTCTTCTGCTCCGTGCGTCGGAGTACTTGGTCCAAGAGGACCGCTCCGGGAACATGGGCGGGTGGTGCGTGGCCACGACGTGCAGGGCCTGCGCGGGGGTACCCCCAGCGCCTGGCTCGGCGAATGCGACGAGGTGGTGCTGACGATCACCTCGTCCAAGACGGACCAGTTTACCGCAGGCTGCTTGCGCAACCACTTCCGCTCGGGGGTGGACTTGTGCGTCGTGGACGCGCTGGCCGAGCCCCAGGCCGGGGGAGCTGCCGGAGCGGTTCGGACAGGGGGCCGAGACGGGTCTTCCCCTGTTCCGTCGGCCAGATGGCCACCCGATCATGCGGGAGGAGGTTCAGGGGCTCCTCCAGCTCGCGGCCGCGGCCTGCGGCGTGGATGCGGGCCAAATGGGCTCCCGCTCCCTGTGCATCGGGGGCGCGACGGCGTTATGTCACGCCTGTCGCGATCTAGAGGCGGTCAAGAGGTTTGGAAGGTGGTCCCCGGACGCCTTCCACGGATACCTCTGGGAGAACCGTCGGCGCCAGGCACCGTTCGCCCGAGGCATGGCGGAGGGGCGCGCCCTGCTGGCCCCGGGCGCCCGCGGAGGCGACGGCGAGCTGGCCGGGGCCTGCCCCGACCGCCCAGTTGGAGGCGGTCAGGCCCCCTTCGGGGGCGACCTGAGGCCCTCGGAACGCCTGGCCTGGGCGCCCGGGCGCCCTCCTCGGGCCCGCCCATCGGCGAGAGTGGGGGCGGAAACGGGGGAGGAGGAGGATGGGGAGCACGCGGGGCACGAGCCGGGGCGGGGAGGTAGCGAGCGTATTTGGGTGCAGCAGGCTGGTCTTCCCGGCATGCGGTTCGGGGCGGGGGCTTCGCGTTGCGGGGGCCTCCCCGTGGACCTCTCGTCCTCGACCCCCCCGTCGCCTCCGCCCCCGACGGCCCCAGGCGCGCCCACCTTCTCCTGGTCCTCCCATCCGCAGCCGTCTTCGACTCCAGAGCGAGGCGCGTCGGCGGCGCGCGAACCCCGGCCTCGCGAGCCGGCCGCGCACCCGCCCCGCGCTCCTGCAGCGCGCGCGCGCGCCCGCTCGGGCCCATGGGGTTCCTGGTGGGCTTGGTGGCGCTGGACCCCAGCCGGGCGCGGCGCCACGACAACGGCATCCTGGCGGTGAACCCGCTCGGCGTCGTCGTTTCGGGGCCCGCGCTGTCGGGCGAGCTCCGGAGCGCCGCCCACAACACCCTGTGCACGGTGGTGGACGAGCTGGACAGCGAGGACATCACCGAGGTGGTCAACCACGACCACGATGCCGCCCCTTGCATCGCAGCGGCGTGCCTGGCCGCGGGGGCTGGCGAGGACCTCGGCTTGCTCGTGCTCGTCGACGGCAAGCGCGGCGCCTGGGGAGTGGGCTCGGGACCGAACATCAAGGTCCAGCGCCAGGCAGCCAAGCTGGCGCTCGCCCTGGCCCAGTTCCAGGGGCGGCCCATGCCTGGGCTCTGCCAGCTCTGCAAGAACAACAAGGGGCTGCTCGACATGATGCGGACGATCGACGCGGAAGCGGTCGGCGGGCTCACCGACGTGGAGGACGCCTCGAGCGGGGGCGAAGTGGGCCCCGCGCCGGCACGCGCGGCCGACTCGGGCGAGGGCGACGTGACCGCTGCGCTGGCACGCGCGGCCGCCCAGGCTGCGGCGCGGCGCCAGAGCAAGGGAGCCCCGGCGGAGCGTCCTCGCATCCCGCGCTCCCCGGAGCGGAGGCGCGCCTCCGAGGAGGCCCGCAGGCGCGAGCGGGTTGTCCGGACCCCGTCGCGCACGCGGCGCCGTGATCGCGCGCGCGAGGCGCGCCGGCGCTCGTGCCCTCGCGATCGGATGCGCACAGAGGACGACGTCCTGAGGCCCAAGAGCGGGGGCGCGCCACCGAGGGCCATCGTCGTGAAGAAGGAGGTGGAGGAGCCGGTGGGCACGGGCGCGGGGGGCAGTCCACCCCAGCGCCGCCCGCGCTCGAGGAGCCGCCGCAGGCGCAATGCGGAGCAGCGCCCGAGCACCCAGCAGCAGCCCCGTGACCAGCGCGACGAGGGCGAGGCCATCATCCGCATCGAGAGGGTGCCGCGCGTGGTCGACGCCGAGGTGGTCAGGCAGGTGGTGGTCCCCTTCGGGGTGGTCAAGCACATTGCCTTCCTGTACGACCACCGCAACAAGAGGGAGCCCTACGTGCTCGTGGAGTTCGAGCGCCGCGCGGACGCGGCGCGCGCGCGGGAGTGCCTGCGGACGGGGTACAAGTTCTTCAAGGAGGACCCTTGCACGGTGGTCGCGGAGTGTGCGAGCCGCCCGCGTGGCCCGGACCCAGGCAGCGACGGGGAGGACGGCCCACCCGTCCAGCCGCCTGCCTGCCCGACGTGCGCCCGGCGGATGCGCTGGAGCTCCTTCGACCCGGGCGACGGGTGGGGTTGTGAGTTGTGCCCCGCCGGGGGAGCGAACAGTGGGGCCCTGCGGTGGCACTGCAAGGGGTGCGACGTGAGCTACTGCGAGGCCTGCCGCGTCGGCTACGGCACGCCCAAGACGCTCGTGGCGAAGGCCAGGCAGGTCGACCACGGCGAGAAGGAGGCGCCAGGCTCCAGCTCCGGCCGCGGGGGGCTCCCCAGCGCAGGAGCGGCGAGCGCGGGTGCGGAAGGGGGCCGCCCGCCGGGCGACCTCAGCTGGCCTAAGCGCGAGAGGTCGCCCAGCGTGAGTCTGGCGAGGGGCCCAGCGTGGGCGCACCGTGGCGATGCACCCCCCGGCCGCGCGCGGCGTAAGACCGGGAAGCACGCCGGGCAGCTCCGCGCTCCCCGAGGCGGCTGGTACGAGCAGGAGGAGGAGGAGGCGCGCTGCAGCTGCCGCAGCCGAGGCCGCCGCCGGCGGGGTCGGAATCCCAGTGTGGCGCGGCAAGGGCTCAGGCGACAAGAGCGGCAAGGGCACCAAGGGCAAGGGCAAGCACGCCGGCACGGCTGCCGAGGGAGCCAAGGGCCGCGGCAAGGACAACAAGGGTGGCAAGGGCAACCACGCCAAGGGCGACCAGGGCAGCCGCGCCCCGGGCGAGCGCGCCTGGGGCGGCGAGGGCGGCCGCGCCTCGGGCAGCGCGGGACGCCGCGAGCGAGGTGGCGACGGCGGCAGCCGCCGCAGCCGCAGCGGCCGAGACGGGAGCCGCAGCGGCGGCGAGGGCCGGAGCCGCCAGGGTGACGCGCCGAGGGGGCCATCCATCTAGGCGCGGTCCCCCAGGCCAGCGCCCGCGGTCTCGCGGGCTGCGGGCAGCGGGCAGGCGGGTCGCTGTCGAGGCGAGTAGCCCCACAGCGCCAGGCCCGGCCGAGTTTTTGTGCGTGGCACGCACGTCGCGATACCACGCGGCCCCCTTTTCCGTGCGCCTCCGTGCGCGGGCGGGGCCCCGCTTGCGCGGCGCGCCCAGGGCGCCGTCGCGCCACTTTCCTCTCTTTTTCTTTTCCACTGCGCGCTCACGCGCACGCGCCGCGCCCGCGCTTGGGTGCGCGAGGCGCGGAAGGCCTCAAGGTTGCAGGCTAGTGGCCGCGCGCGCGAGGTCCCCGTGGCCCCGGGATCTGCCCTCGGGCCCACGGTGCTGGGCGTTCCCGCGCGCGCAGCTGCGCTCTCTCTTGGCCGAGCGGCCGCAGGCGTGCCAGAACGCGTGCGCGCGCACCACTGTGCACGCGCGCACGCGTCGGGCGTGGGCCGTCAGGGCCCGCGCCCGCGTGGAGGTGCGCGTTGCCGCGCTGCCGAGGGAAAATCATTTCTCCTCGTCCTGGTCCTCTCTCTCGCCTCCTTTCCTCTCCTCCCTCTCCCCTCCGTTGAGTGCACGCGTATCTCACTTAACTTGTATAGTCTGATAGTAGGTTTGTAGACTGCAGGTTAAGTGGGGGGGGCTCAGGTAGCCATTTTGGGTCCGTAGCGTTCGGCTCAGGCCGACGCGCGGGTGCCCACCCGCCCCGCTTCGCTCCCATACGCCTGCGTGGCCGAGCGGCCGCAGGCGTGCCAGAACGCGTGCGCGCGCAACACTGTGCACGCGCGCGCGCGTCGGGCGTGGGCCGTCAGGGCCCGCGCCCGCGTGGAGGTACGCGTTGCCGCGCTGCCGAGAGAAAATCATCTCTCCTCGTCCTGGTCCTCTCTCTCGCCTCCTTTCCTCTCCTCCCTCTCCCCTCCGTTGAGTGCACGCGTATCTCACTTGACATGGCGCCTCCCGCCGTCGTCAGTTTCGGCGCGGATGTCAGCGGGATCCACACGGGCCCCGTAACATGTCTCCTACATTATTTGGCACAATGGTGGTTCGAAAACCTAGACAATGATATACAGCTCCAACAAGACCTCGTTGATGGAGTTCCGGGCGCAGCCGAGCGAGCGCAGCGACAGCGTCCTCGCCAGATGGGAGATCGCCAGGATGGAGGCGGACGGAGCGGGCTTCGGCCTGGGCAATTTCCAACTCCCGTTCGCCGCGCTGGTGCGAGCCCGACGGTTTCCCCCGGAAATGTTGCATCCTTCTTTCAGCCGTTGAATGGTCAGACGCCACGCGTTCAACAGCAATGTGACGACCTCTTGGCATAATTGCGACGGCGGCGGCTTATTGCGGAACGGATGCGGGGGAACAGTGCGCAATCGATGGGGGGGCCATGGGCTGACGCGCATGTCGCGGAGACGTATGTGACTGGTGAACTTCCTGGAGAGCAACGCGAATGAGTACCCGTACCGGGACTGTAGTCTACCCCTGTTGGTCAGGGCGCCCGAGGAATCTCGGCCGCCTGGGCCCCGCTTGCGACGCCGGCTGCACCTGCGGCGACGCCGGCAGCCAAGTTGTGGGGGGGGGCCCTGCTGAAGAGGACGACAGTGGCACGGGCGCGGATGCTGTCTTCTCCAACTACGACGCTGATTCTACTTGGGACGACCTTGCCGACCTACCAGAGGACCAACGCGCCCGAGAGTCATTTTACTTCGGGCAGCCTTGTAATTTCGGGCGGCCACGCTATATGCGCGAGCCCGATCGCCCAGCGCGACGCCGTTTGAAGCGCGCTCTCATGCGTAGACGGCGCGATGGCCGAGGAGGGCGGAGGCGCCTCGCCGGCAAGGGCCTCCAAACGTACGCCGCGCCCTCGCAGATGAAGCATGCGAGGAGCTCTTTCTGCGGAGGTCGTGGCAGAGGCCGAGGCGAGGGCGCGCGCGGCAGATCGCGACCGTCGGGCATGGGAATAGGCCGCCGTCAGAACCCCATCGGCAAGGACGACCAGGTCGTGAAGTGCATCTTGCTCGTGAGTGCCCTCGCTCACCAGGTGCGGCGCTCGCTGCGTCAGAGCCTTACTCGCAGGCGCTGTTGAGTACCTCGACTTGCCTGAATTCCACCGTCGGGGGCGCCTCTTCTTCATCGAAGTCGCCGAGGAGTATTTTTATCTTGTATTCCACGACGTGTATGAGCACTACCAGCTGGGCGCGTCATCCTCCATCAGCGATTCGATGCCGGGCGTGCAGCCGTGCTCTCGCGGTTCCGAGGGCGATCGCAACCGCCGGCTCGTTGGCGCGCGACCCGGGATGGCGGGCCCGGAGTGCGAGGCGCCACTGCCGAGCCGTGCCTCTTTTGAAAAAACATGGTCACGTCGCGTATTGCGAGGTAGTGGATGGCGACGGGCCCGGCCCAAATGCGTTGTCCTCGCGCCCGCGGGGCCGTGGCTCTCCTCCATGGGGGCGGGCCCGAGACCTCTCCCCCCTCTTGCCTTGGCAGTTGGCTGCCGCGACAATTTCCATGGGGCATGATCCCACGTGGTCAATACTTGCCGAATCGAACGGGTGAATGTTTCACGCTTTTGGGCGCGGCAGCTGCGCGTCGCCCCGCATGCGGCCCGCGCGTGTGGCGCAGCGGTGTGATGACCGACGCCCTGCGTGCATTTTCCTTCGCGCGTCGACAGGGCATTGCTCCGGGGAGAGTCAGGGGGACTAGCGTGGAATACCTTTACTTCGAATCGGGGCGCAGTCATCTTGATCGCCCAGATTACTACGCCGATGCAGGTGATGACGACGTAAGAGCGAGGCGCGGGTGGGGCCATTCAGCTGATGTGCCGTGAGCCGACTCGCCCTGCTTCCCATGCGACGACCCAGGCGCGCGGCATCTTATCGGGCTCGCGGCCCGCCCGCAGGATCCGCTGGATGCTTGGAGTCTGGCCCAGGGAGGGTGCGACGGCCTTTCGCGCACGTCTCGAATTCCTGGGCTCGTTAGGGGCCCGCGTTTTGTCATTGAGCTTCATCATAAAGACTGTCCTTCTCACTATATGCATGGGTCTTCCATACTTATGCATTTGATATCCATGCGCGAGGGCAACCCGACGACTTACTTGCGCTGACCACGTCGCGCCTGGAAGTATGCTGCATTGGTGGCGCAGACGGCGCCGAGGATGCATCGCGACCCAGCTCTTGCAACATGCCCGGGATGGGCGAGAAGAAGCGGCGCAGCTGCTGCAACTGCTTCGCGGGATTTCGTCGATTTCAACCCGGCGAGGAACGCGCGCGGCCCTGAACCGCACCCGCGACATCCTGCTGTCCAAGCACGCTGGGCGTTCCAAGAGTGGATGCGTCGGAACTGCAACAATTACAAAGGCGGCGCGATCCCTGCGCCCCCTGTGTGGCGGCGACCAAACCCAGGGACATTGGTACCTGGAGTGCATCAATCGGCATATCCACGTCCAGGCAACTCCTTTGATGGCGGAGAGGCGCGCGCTGCCCTGTGCGTGATTGACGTGGTGGAAGGTGAGGGCCGCGACGACGATCCTCATTCACCGCGTCCACCGCGAGGAGATCGAGGTGCCCCTGGGCCGAGCGATTCCCTGGCCAGGGTGTTCGCAGGGGGAGTGGGCGCACGCGTCGAGGTCACTCGACCCGCGCTCTCGAGGCGATCAATCGACGCGCCGAACGGCGCCTTATCATTGATGAGTGCTCCCTCAGACGAACAGGTCGGTGCCGCTGCCGGCCATGGGGAGATCATCGCGTGGATTGATTGCCGTGGCCAAAGCAATGCGCCAATCCGGCCGATGGCGGCGCGACCCTCGGGCGAAATCCTGCGGCGCGCAGACGAGGGGCTGGGCCGAGCTGCGGGGAATTGCGCTGCCCGAACTAGTTTTGAACCTGCAGCCGAAGACGGCCCGGCGCGCGCGCCTGGGGGGCGGCGGAACTGTTCGAGTTCATCGCGAAGATTAACTACCTCATCTCGCAGCCAATCGCCAGGGGGGGCCAGGGAAATCGGTGCCGACGCCAGTCGAACCCCCGCGCCACTAGGGTTCAGGAGAGTGACTCTGAAGGAGTCGAATGAAGCAACCCTTGTCAGGCGTCTTGCAAGCCGCGAGGAAGCGCGAAGCATCGCCGCCGTCGGACGCGCCCGGGCCCAATGTACTTGCGCCCGCCCACGCGAAAGCCCCAGCCAGAGCCGCGGGGGAAGCGAGAGAGCCGCCGGGAAAGCTGTCGCGCACTCCGACTCCGACTCAATCCTCAGCATGATCTCGAGCATCAAGCCGAGGAGGTTTCAAGGAAGCCGACCGAACGAAGACTATGTCATTCGGCGACGTTGAGGAGAGGGCGGAAGGGGCGCGTGCGACCCCTGAGGGAGGTGCCGCTGGAGCAGGTGCCAGTATTTCTGGATTGGAACAATTTTTGACAAACCCGACAAGGACAGCATCTACGCATCTTTTGAGTCTCAGGTAAAGTCCGGCTGCAGAGCGGTGTTCGACGCACTTGGAAAAAAGGGCCCAGGATATCGGCTTCGGTGCCGAATTCCCCCCCCTGCGTTTTAAAGGATTTTGTTTTGTGGGGGGCGGGGCGCGTCGTCAGCTTGCTGCTGGTATCGGCGTGGTATGCCCGCTGTGCTTTTCCTCGGCACTGCCTCCCCTCTCCTCTCCTGACCTCTCCTCTCCTCTCCTCTCCTCTCCTCTCCTCTCCTCTCCTCTCCTCTCCTCTCCTCTCTCCTCTCCTCTCCTCTCCTCTCCTCTCCTCTCTTTTTTTTTTTTTTTTTTTTCTTTCTCTCTCTCTCTCTCTCTCTCTCTCTCTTTTTGTTTTCTCTCTCTCTCTCTCTTTCTCTCTCTCTCTCTCTCTCTCTCTCTCTCTCTCTCTCTCCTTCTCTCCCTCCGCCGCCCCCTCGGCCTTAACGTCGGCCTGGGCCAAGCTTGGGCCTCGGCCTAACCTAGCTTTTGGCCCAGCCAGAATTTCGCCGAAACCTAGCCTAAGCCTGAGCTTGCCCAGCCTCAGCCTCTGCCTCAGCCGAGCCTAAGCCTGGCCTAAGCTTCGGCCTCAACCTCAGCCTCGGCCTCAGCCTCGGCCCGCGCCTAAGCGCCAGCCGCCGCCAAGCCTGAGCATCAGCCTGAGCCGGCCTGGCCGAGGCCCATCCTAAGCCTCAGCCTCGCCGGAGCCTCGGCCTCAGTCTATGCCTCGGCCTAACATGAGGCTGAATCTCAGCCTTAGCCTCGGGCCGAGCCTAGCCTCGGCCTCAGCCTCAGCCAAAGCCTAGCCTGAGCCTCAACCCCATTATTGCTATTAGAATACTCGGGTATAACTATTATCACATTTCTACACAGATGCTATTCTGTTACTACGACTGCCCACATGAGGACTTCAACAGTACGGCCGTACCATAGTGCTGTTACACGACTGAAGTATTGCAATCGCGTGCTGCCCCTCCAGCCACCTTTACAGTGTTACCACCACTACAGCACCAGAGTGTTATTTCGATTTCAATAGAATGTTACACATACAGTGTATTACGGCAATGCAGTATTAGTGTACGGCTACCTTGCTTGAGTACTCCAATGTTAGAGCTCCACTACTACTACTGCCTGTGCCCGAGTACTTTTTCTACATATCTAAAGTACCACGACTGCAGTGCTACAACAGTCCCAGTGCTGTAGTACTTTTTATTGCAGTGCCACCACTGCAGCACTACCGTAGTATGGTGCTACAGCCGTGCTGCGATAATGCGGCATTTGGTAATTCCTATTGCAGTACTGTAGCACACTCGCTGCAGAAAGCCGCACAGCACTGCTCATGCGAACACTGCGCTAGAGCCCTGCATCTACAGTGCCACAATTTCAATACATGATGATTCCAAAAGGGTGCAGCATTTGTCGTACAGCGCTGCCGCGAAAACCATTGCAGTCCGAGGCTGCTACTACTGTGCTTGGGTACTACAGTCGTGGGCCACTTCTACTACAACACGGCAGTGCGAATACTACAGCAAGCACTAAGGAGTATATTCTTTACTGCAAGACCTGAGTACACAGGGCTATTACAGTGTTGCCATTTAGTGCAATTGTACACTCACTGCAGGCAATCGTAGAGTACTGTTCGCGCGCATACTGTACTTGAGTACTGCGTCTACAGTGCCGCTGCTGCAACAGTACAGCACGACTTGCTCATGCCGCAGCGCTCTTCCTTCAGGATTACCGCTTAACCACTCGACTTCGAGGGTGATATTACCGTGTTCGAACACTGCAGTGGTGGACTACTTCTACTTCAACGCGACAGTGCGACTACTGAAGCAAGCACTAGACTGACCTTTACTGCATGGCCTGGGTACTACTGGTGCTATTACTTTAGTATTGCTACTACTATCGCTAGTACAGCTACTACAGGACCACTACAGTGCTGTCACTTCATTAATGCACTGCGACTAGTGGCTCAGCACGGTATGGACGTATCACCAATACAGTACTAGAGTGCCACTAATGCAATACTCCTGCTAGAGCATTGAATTTCCGACTAGTACAGCGCTACCGCTACAGCACTACAGTACTATAACACTACAACAGTGCTGCGAGTCTGCGGCGCTGGAGTATTCGTGTTGCAGTGCTGTAGTACGCCCGCTGCAGATAATCGCACAGTACTACTCTTGAGAGTTCTGTAGTAGAGTGCTGCTTCTACAGCGCCACTACTACAACAGTGCAGCACTGTTCCACAGTTGTACAGCATACTCCCTACATCACTGCCATTCAAGTAATAGAGATCGAGGATGCTACTACTGCTGTGCTCGAGCGTTGCAGTAGTGGACTACGTCTACTTCGGTACTACAGTGCGACTACTACAGCAAATGCTAGAGTATGACCTTTGTTGTGATACCTGAGAAGTGCCACTGCAACTGCAGGACTACTGCATTGCTGCCACTTCATTAATGCATAACTACTACTGGCTTACCTCGGAATCAAAGTACCACCAGTGCAGTACTAGAACTGCAATGCGATTGCAATGCAGCGCAAAGCAATGCGATTGCAACGCGGTGCAATGCGACGACCTCTATGCAATGCGATTGAAGGGGGGCGGGAGGGAGGAAGGGGGGGCAGGGTGGGAGGGGGGGGAATGGGAGCTTGTGCGCGTGAAACCGAACGGCACGCGAAGAACTTCAAAAACGCAGGGGGGGGATTCGGCCCCGCAACCAGATCGATCATCGTGCTTAAAGGCGAGAGGCGACTGCCATCTGTGGCAGATAAGGTGGCTGAAGCAAAGGACGAGGCTCTTGCTGAAAGTTTCCGCCTGCAGCGCGTGAAGCACGAAGCGAAGATTCTCTCGCGGGGGACTTCGAGCCTGCGGGTGAATCGCAGAGGCCGCCATCGCCATCGAGACGCACCCGGCCCCAGTATGCCGCCGGCAAAGATAAAGACGTGGAATGGCAGCCCAACCTGCGACCTGCATCTGGAAAGGCAACGGGCGCGCCGGCCATCGAGGTGACCCCGGCAGCGATCGAGCCAACGACGTGGGCGTGCTGCGAGCACTTCGAGATTCGCGTCGGGTCATGCGACGAGATGAGGGCCGTGCTCAACGACGCCCAAGCAGCTAGCTCTGGCTCTGGAGCTCGGGGGAACCCGACCGCTGCAGGGTCGGGCTCGAGCGCTCGGGGAGACCCGGCCGTTGCTGACAGGGTCTGGGCGTCCAAATGTGTGGTGGGAGCTCGACGTTCCCACGCATCTGTCGGGCCATGGTGGTCTTCCGAAGGGCTCGAGCAAGGGCGAAACCAGAGGTGAAGGCGACCCTGACAGGCCACGATGAATATGACAACGTGTTCCGCCTAGGCAACGAGGGCCTTGATATCGTGACAGAAGCCGCCGGTGCCCTTGGATCGCACCCCAAGTCCCACGGTGAGAAGGTCTCCGAATTCCTGTCTCGGCTTCTCCGCCGCGCCATGATGAATGACCAACAGAGGCGTGGGTGGCGATTGAAGACCTGCGCCCGCGGCGAAGCGCGGGTGGACGTCGACGAGATGGCCTATCGCCGCGACGGAGGAGGTCGGCGCATATCGCACTGGTTCGCGAATGCACTGCGGACCAGTTCGTGTGCATCGCCGACTTCGTCTCAGAGGGCTGTCGGAAGAAGCGGGCTGAATGCCGCGTCCGGAGGAACGCCGACGAAAGGGGCGGCGCTGGATCCGCGCCGCTCAGGGCCGCGGAGCGGGCGCGGATTTAGAAACCGACAAAGTTGACGAGGTCATCGACCTGAACGATCTGGGCGCGGAAACGCTCGCGCGAGTGATGGTCCATGGCGTGTCGAGTCGGGCACTGCGTCGCATTTTCCGCGGCCCCGCTGGCGGCGCATCGCGCCGCCGACGACGCAGCGGCCGCGGCGGCGGCGGCCGCGACGTGGCACGCTCCATCCAGTGCCAATCGCTTGGCAAGAACATCACCAGTGGTTTTAGAAGAATATCGGCTATGGCTAGATGCATTTTGAACGAGGAGCTCCAGATGGACTACGTGCGCGCGCGCAGGTCCAAGACGAGGTGCTACTGACGCGTGGTCGCGATGGAAATTTTCTCGCGAACCACCTCAATGAGGTCGTGAACCTGGACCAGAACGCGGCGTGGCACATCCCGCGAGAAGGGTCGATTCGAGCCTCGCCCTGGCCACTGCGCAGGAATGCCATCGACGACGGTTGGAGGACACGCGCAAACGACGAATGGAAATCGTTACATGTGGCAATTCCAAGACGGGCTTCACCGCCGCTACCAGCGGAACGAGCTCCAAGCCTTACACCACCACCAGGGTGACCACCTCAGTTCGAATTCATTCGCCTAGAGATCCGACGACACCACCAGGGCCGATTCGCTCGCGGAGACACGACGAAAAATGCGTCGAACAAGACTGTGGCGAACGAGAAGAAGCCCCTCTTTGGCCAGACGACTCGCCTGATCATTGATTCGCGCGAGGTCGCCCCTGCGCCGCGTGGTGGTTCAGCGCCAGCATCAGTGGCATCAACGCAACCGCTGCCGCGAGAGCCAGTGGGCGCCGTTGTACTACGTGACCCTTGGAAGGGTGGTGGGCCGAGCCCACAGGGCCTAGTCAACCTTCTGCGACACGCGTGGCTAGAATGGTTAAACTAACAACAACAACAGCAGCATCCGCGACGAGCTCCATCAGCGGCGGCCGCAGTTCGCGGAGACGCGATCGACCGACAAGATCAATCACTCCAGGGTCTGAACCATTGCCGCCTGAGAGTCGGCGCCGACGAGGTCCGGGACCGTTTTCGCACGCAGCGAGGGGCAGGAGATCTATTCGATGAATCCGATCGGCGGCAACGAGCACTGTTGCAACAGCAAGCTGCTGCTCGCGCCGCTAGGAGGCCCCGCAACGGCAGGGTCTCCCCATTACCTCGGACGAGTGGGCGCCGCCATGCGCCCGGTGCCCCGGCCTTGCCACCGACGATCGCTCGCTGTATGTGCGCGCGATTTTTGCGCGACCTGGTTGCGTGGCTTTGCAGCGTCCGCCGTGCGGACCTGCTGGCCCGCTAGTAATTCCGAATTTTTTCGCTCGACAGTCGGGGCGACCGCGCGTCGATCCACCAGCGAACCGACCGAGCAACATATACCTACGACAGTCTGTGGACGAATCACAACAGCTATCGGCCACGAGCGTAGGTGCTCGCACACTCCTCCCACGTGCAGCCAACGACCCGGGCGATCCGACCGAGGGTGAACCGGCTGCAACCCCAGATGTGACCGCGCAATAACATTCGTGAACTGTGCCATCTGACATCCAGGACATCCGCGTTGCGCAGCAGATGGCGATGCGACGCGTTGCACTTTTGGAGATGCAGCGCCAGCGGCGACGGGGCAAGGTGAGAGGCCGCGGAAACGACGGCTGGTGGGCGCAGTATCCAATGAGCTTTGTGGACCTCACATAGTTCATCACGCAGCGCCCCGGGAGGATGCTGCAGTAACCGGGTATCACGATAACGACCGCGTCTGCAGTATCTGTCTGCATTGCTTTTCTCCAGGTGCGTTTCTCGTGAGGCGTAGATGCAACCGTCTATTTCGCGAAGAATGCTGGCACATGTGAATGACAAGTTTGATGAGAGACGATCCTCCTGACTGTCCCATCAGTCGAGCACCGGGACATGCGAAGGCTGTACCCCCGTTCCCTGGCGCATCCCCCGCGGGGGAAATCGCTGGCCCCTTTGCGGCGCTGCGATGGCAGCGAGGAAGGCCGCGACGTCAACAACGGGCAGGGCCATCAGCTACCGCATCAGCTACTACGCCACCATCGCCGCCACGCGCTGTGCCGACCAGTGCAATCATGTGGTGGTATACCACGGGCTATGTATACTCAGGGTCAATTCTTGTCGTGGACAACAACTCAGGACCCTGACCTATCCCATCTGTCGCATGGCGAGCTCGCTGACAAGACCACCTGGCGGGAATGGGAGCTTGACTGGGAATCGTTGAGACACGGCCCCAGGAGCTGCAGGCATCAGAACTACCTCTCGGACAGAACTGCCGAACTGCCGGCCATCTGTGCCAGTGGACCTCGGATCTCGTATCAACCCAATTGGGGGTGAGATATTGGAGCATGAATTAATTCAACGGGGCCATTGCAAAGTATGGTCTGGCCACTGCGCTCTCGAGGCGGCAAACTTTTTGACTGTTAACAGAGTTGGGCACGGGTCTACACCTTGCGACGGCTTCGCTAACGCTCCTATCGCGGCCAAGCGCCAAGACCGTAGTCAACGGGGCACTTTCCTGGATAACGTCGCAATGGCCTCCTCCTTGGCATGGCGTCGATGCATGACAAAGACGCAGCCACTGTGCTACGAAAGGGGGATGAAAATATGACACTTCCAGGGGGCGAGGGCCACTCCATCAAAATACATCGGTCAGCAAAGATTATCGACGCGCTGTGATGCCAACCGAGGCCAACAGTGGCAATCGAGGACATTCTACCCACAGCCAGGCAGAGTCTTCTTCTTCAGCGCGAGGGGGACAGGTTGCCACCGGCCCGATGGCAACTTGCTCCAACAATGGCCACTCAGCATGTGCAGCCTCGCGCCCTCGTTATTTCAGACGTTCGCATGCCTTGCGCCATGCTCCGCCGGCGCCGCGTTTTTCGTGCCGGGATATGCCGCGACGAGTTAGTGACATCGGATGACATGCGTTAATTTGGTATGCGCGAAAGACGGGATTACGCGCTACTGTGGAAAGAGGAGGTTTTAACCGTGTGCGGTGGGTTCTTAACCGTGCGCGCCGAACCAGATTTAAGTACCACACTCAAGTACCAGACTAATGTACCAGACTCATGTTCCAGACGAAAGTACCATAGTAATGTACCAGACTAGCGGTACCAGTCTAGCGGTACCAGACGGAAGTGCCAGACTAGTGTGCCATACTCAAGTGCCAGACTCGTGTATCAGACTCAGGTGGCATCCAGACTTCTGCGCCATATTCGCAGCACCAGCGTAATTTGCCAGACTATTAAATCTAGTAGACAACTGGTACCAGACTAACGGCACCAGACTAAAGTACCAGACAAGCAATGGACGAAAATACCAGCACTAGCAGTTCCAGATTAGCAGTGCCAGACTAGGGGTGTCAGACCAGCGGTGCCAGACTAGCGGTGCTACATTTTTTCCAGACTCGCGGTGCCAGACTAACGGTGCCAGACTAGCGGTGCCAGGCTACTGCGCCAGACTAGCGGTGCCAGGGCAATGTGCCAGATGAAAGTGCCAGACTATCGGTGCAAGGCTAGCGGCACGAGACTACAGTGCCAGATTAGTGGTACCAGACTAAAGTGCCAGGCTAGCGGTGCCAGACTAGCGGTGCCAGACTCAAGTGCCAGGCTAGCGGTGCCAAACTAACGTGCCAGACATGCGGTGCCAGACGAAAGTGCCAGACTAGCAGTGCCAGACTAAAGTACCAGACTAATGTACCAGACTAGAGCACCAAACTAATGTACCAGACCAGTGTACCCCGACTAACGGCGCCAGACTGATTGAGACTAGTGGCTCCAGACTAATGGCGCCAGACTCATGGCGCCAGATTAGGCGCCAGACTCCGTCAGCGTGGTGCCGAACTATTGAACCGGACAATTGTGCTAGATTAATGAACCAGATTAAGGTGCCAGACTAAAGTATTAGACTAGATGTCACATACTAATGAACCGTATTTAAGTACCAGGCGAGCGGTGCCGGTCTCATGTACCAGGCTAGCGGCGCCAGACTAATGCGCCGGACTTGCGGTGCCAGACTAAAGTGCCAGACTAATGTGCCAGACAAGAACCAGACCAGTGGTGCCAGACTAATGGCGCCAGATTATCGGCAATGGCGCCGGACTACTGGCGCCAGATAAGGGCGAATGGCGCCATGCTGACGGCGCCAGACTGACGGCGCCAGACAGACGGCGCCAGGCCAGATTAATGGCACCAGTCAAATGGTGCCGTGCTGATGGCACCAGACCGCTGACGCCAGACTAATGGCACCCGACTGATGGCGCCAGACGAGCAGTACCAGGCGAACGGCGCCAGACTAGCAGTACCAGACTAAAACGCCAGATTTCAGTACCAGACGAATGTACCAGACGGATGTACCAGACTAAAGTACCAGACGCATGCACCATATTCATGTACTAGGCTAAAGTGCCAGACTAATGGCGCCAGACTGGTTGCGCCCGACTAGTGGCACCAGATGAGCGGTGCCAGACTAGCGTGCCAGACTAGTGGCACCAGACTGGCGGCGCCCGGCTCATGGCACCAGACTAGCGGTACCAGACTAAAGTACCAGACTAAAGTACCAGCCTGATGGCACCAAAACTAATGGCACCAGACTCACGGCACCGGAGTAGCAGCATCAGACCAAAGCGCCACATAAGCGGCACCAGACGAGCAATACCAGATTGAAGCACCAGATTCACGGCACCAGGCTCGGAGACACATGGCACCAGACCAATGGCAACAGACAGATGGCACCAGACTCGTGTGGTGCCAGTGGTATCGGACACTCGTCTGGCACATTAGTCTGGTATATTCGTCTGTTGCATTAATCTGGTACCGCGCTCACGGTTAAGCTTTACTCTCTACTGTGGATCAACACACTATTTTTTGGGTGCGTACGTGTACCTCACAAACGATCTGGACCACGCCAGCGGAAACTCCAGGACATGGTGGCCGAGTCCAAAGACCTCGAGATGGACATCATCCTAGTATTGGGCCACCGGGATTTTTCGGGCATCTGCCGCCGATGCGTGAATTCGAGTGTGACAGTAACTTTGCAGTATTACGTATGCGGCTATGCCGCTTTGGGTACATGTTCGACAACAATATCAAGACCCCGAAAGGATACATACACACATGTACAAATCGCATTATCACGGCGTATCCATACACGCACGTGGTCATGCCAGTGCCCAGTAGGCATCGCGAAGCATGTTTTCGACTGGTTCGGGAAAGCAGAACACCGCAGTAAGTGGAGACGCGGCGTCCTAATTAAGCTGATGGGCGCCCTCGCCAGCTCCTTCATGACATTCCACTAAGGCTTACACCTACCTCAGCCTGTGCAGGCGGCGCGACTCCAATGCTGCGCGCATCGTCAAATCGGTGGATGCTGATCCGAAGATGCCTGACGCGTTGACCAACGCAACCAGGTCATACAGGACATCCAAGTCAAGGAGACGCCCGTCGGATATGATCGAGAAGCACATCTACCACCTAGAGTCAATAATTTACGTGCACGACTGTGGATGGGGATGTTCGCAGCTGACAACCATCGCCCACAGAACCCGAGACAGGTCGTCATCCCAGGTGCCGAATCTTCCCCCCTCCGACCATGGCTGATGGAGGGTCCATTGTTTCTGTTTCTTCAGCTGCGCAATCAGATCATGGAACCGTGATCTCTTTCCCCACTGCCGCAATCATGCGACTGAAAGAATCATAAGAAAGACGCAGCAGCTGGCAGAAAGTCCAAGACAGTCCCCAAACACGTAGAAGAGGATGACGACGACTGTGGGGATGTCTTTTGTTTTTTGGTGTACGCTGCTGATGTATGACGTCCAGCTCGAAGACCTCAATGCCCGTGACGACGACAATGACAACGATATTATCTTCCTGGACATATACATCTGGAGCAAGCCCCACCAGGCCCACCTAGACAATATCATATCGTCCCTTTGCTACTTCAAGCCTGACCGCCAGGGCATCCTGGAAATGTGCAGGGGGCAAGGTGGCATCTCCGAAGTCGCGTGTCCACTGGGTCTCCATTATGCCGGCAACTCGACATAGTTACGACCTTCGCTGGCTCAGGTGTTCCTAAGATCCAGAGAGTTATCAGTCACTTTTTGGATACTTGCGACGTCCTGGTTACCCTCCTACAGCAGAATTGCCGGACGCCGTCATGAGCATTGCTAGCCCTGCAACTGTGAGCTCCCCAGGGCAGCTCAGTGCACCGCAAAGCTCTGTCATGTCTCCGACGGTGTTGTGATCCCACCCAAGGCGACGACGCCATGGCGTAGACGTGCTCGAGGAGACTCGAACTCCTATTTGCTGTCTGACGCAGACGCTTGCCCTGCCGCCCCTACGGGCCCTGCAGGCCCTGACCGGGCGACGCGAGCCGCCAATCCACCAGGGCTCGGCGGGGCTCCACCTGGCGGTCGTGGATGTCTTCGGCGTGCTAAGAACTGTCGGGCCAACGGCCCATCGCACATCCGAGACCCTGGCTCTTGCAGATGCTTCGACGCAGTGTATGTCGATTGGAAATGCGAGGCATGCAAGAATTTTTAAATCCACGAGAGAGGGGCACAGCTACGCGACGGGCGAATGCCGCCTCGCGAGCCGTTCATTTGGCCAACTTGACATGATGCCCCCCTGCCAATTTGACCAAAAGACAGCGGGGGCCCTCCAGAGATCATCAAGCCAGGAAGCGGATGAGCGTCCTCGTCGTCTGGGTGATCTGGAGCACATCCTAGACCGCCGCGACCGCTTGCTGGTGATGGGCGCACGGTTGACATGGATAATGCCACAGCCCCTCTAGACGATCGCGGAAGCGCGACGGGAGCGGAAGAAGCAGCACCCGCCCTTCCTGAACCAGTAACTCTCCGTGTCGCCCGCTAGGTTCCACCCCGCGCTTGCGTGATGCGCCGGCTGGCTTTCTGGCCGCGGCGCCGGCCCGAGCGCGCTACCAGACAGGTCCCGATTAAACATCCAGGCTATTCTCGAGGCTTTCAGGAGTGCGGATCTAGCCATCGGCAACAAGGGATTGAGGAAGCTCCACTTTCGGCCTTTTCACGCCACGGAGCCGGAAAAGCGTCATATTCTTCAGCGAGTATCGGAGCACGCAATATATCAGGTGATTCATTCGGCGGACCATTGTGATTTTTGGGAGCTTACAGGGGCGTCGAGTTGCAGCCCGGGTGTGCGATGTGGTATGTGGTCCACTGTCGCGACGTTGGTGCAGAGTGTTTCTGCGACGCTGTCGTCGCCTCCGATCCTCGCAAGTTGTGTCCCCGCTTGTATCAGCATTGGTGCCCGCGGTCCTGCCCCTCCTCCTCCAGGCGGAGGTCTCTGTCGATTCTGTTTTTTTTTGGGATCGGCAGTAATTTCCAATGCATTTTCGATTGGTGCATATTTTTCTGGTGTGTTTTCCTTGCAACATTTGGCTAACAATATACACCAATCCGCCGGGGCAGGTTTCGCACCTCATTGGTGGATGTTTTGAAGGCGGTTTTCGGGCCTGCGCTGTCAGGGCCCGCCCGTCTTTTCAGAGCCGCTTCGCGCGGGGTGCCGTGCCCCGCGACTTTTCCCGACGTGTCTGTGGGATTCCGCTCGCAGTGCAGCGCGCTTCACCTTCGTCCTACCTCGCCCTGCCGTAGACAGCCTGCCCGCGCTGGCACTTTGAAAAGTGCAGATCCGCATATATGTGGCGCGTGCATTCTTGCATTGTTCCAGCGAAACGCCTTGCCGGATATACTTCGCCCTCCCAGAGTAGGCCTGCGCCGGACTCAACATGACAAAGCCTATTGTTGACGCATGTCAAGAGTGCCGGGCTTGGGAACGACCCGGCACCTCCACCCTGCCGTCCTTAACCGTGGCGTTTCAATGAGAAGGTCGAGCGCCGCTGATTTTTCTACGAGCGGCACGTCGCTTCTCGCATCATTGATCGGTGCATCAGGTACGCTAGCGGGTGCATTCTTCTTGGCAAGAGCAAGGGCTCTCCATTATCTGCTTACTGCAGTTATTTGGTTAAATATACTCGCGCAGCCAAGATGATATACTGTGATAATGAAGGTGGACTAAGCAGTGATGAAGCCATACGTCAGTTGAAAGCCCTTGGAACATAACTCCGTATCCGAGCTCCAGGGCAGCATGCCATAGCGATTGAAGCCCGAAGCGCAATACTCCGAGGAGTCATGCACACCATGGAAGAATATCTCAAGAGGCATGGTCCCCCTCTTGCTTTCCATCGGCTTCTGGCCGAAGCTTTATTTGCATGCAATGCGTTTACCTCTGCGACGGTCTTTCCCCATGCAACGCATGCGCTGGCCCGACAGGAGAACGTCGTCTTCGTGAGACCACTTTGGCGGCAGTCATACAACCCACTGCGGCGGCCAAGGTGCACGGAGCCCTCCGCGCGAAGACCAGCGCCGATGGGGGCAGAGTATTTCGTGTGGGGGGCATGATTGACTACCATCGACGTGCTACACTTATGGAGGACCATGGTGAATGGAGGGGTCCCTGCAGGGTCCGTGAAGTCAATGAGGAACGTGGCCAACTTGTAGCCACATTTGGAAACATACATATTGTGGTTCAGTTTTCTGAGGCGAGGATGACCCTCTTCATCGAGGTGTTCATGGTGCGAGAATTTGGTATGGGCAACTTGGCTTTGCGTACCATCATCTCCTGCATGTCTGCGCTCCCAGCGGGAGCGGCTCCTGACCGTTGTGTTTATGTATGTTCCTGGCCACAAGAGGGTGTGCCGCTTATCGCTTGGAAGAAAGTTGGGGCTCCCAACATACACATGGCATTGCAGTGTATCGTCAGGGCCAAGTTCAGGATTGATAGTGCCATTGCTGTCAGGTTGGCTAAAATCGTGCACACTGTACCGCCTTTTCCCTGGTGCTGACCCCATTGCACTGATCTACTACGACAGCGATGTCCGACCTGGCTCTCCATTTTACGAATCAACTAACGCGTCGCTTAACATACCGTCTTTACACGCAGCAGTCATGCTCGATTGATACAGTGCTTGGTCTCATCCAGACCTACGCACACCTTCGGCGAGGGCCTCTCGAGTTTCCCCGACATGGCCGACGGTTCTCGGGCGAGTGGTGAACGTGGAAACACGAACCTCCCTTCGATCGACGCCTATGGAATCCGCGAGAGACGCTGGCCCGCTCTCCGCCACCGAAGAAGGTGACGGCGAGCAGGAGGAGGGCGCGATGCTGGTGATGGCTGGTATCAAGAGCTGGCCAACTCTGGCCGTCAGTGCATCGAAGCGTACGCGGTGACATAATAATTTCAGTTTTCTCTACGTTGTCCCTACTCCTCTCGTGCTGGCCATCGCCGTTAGGTGGGAACTGCCAGCCGTGGTGAGCATATCTAACGAGATGTGCTGTTCCCTTACCAGCCGTCGTTTCATAGCGCCATGGCCAGCAACGCGGCGGTGAATGACTTACAGACAGCGACCGCGACTTCGACGCCGACAGTCTTTTTAAATGCGCCTTTTCTGGGACATCCCAGCGCCCCTCGCAGCGACTGCTGGCGAATGCGGCTGCTTGCCGCGAAGACTGGATCATGGCAGGCCTGGATGAGGGCGTGGCGTGCCTTGAATGATTGACATCTATGAGGGACTTGCCGAGGCCGCAGGAGGGCAGGAGCAACCCGGGTGATTCGCGCCACCTCGCGCGGGCGCTGCGGTCCTACGCGCGCTGCCCGGGTTCGCAGTCTACGACGAGGCCCGACGCTTGCATTGAGTGTCTGGAGCCAGACTTTGGAGACAGAGACGCGCCGCGAGCATTTTCCTTGGAGCTCGAACGGACGACCGAGATCATCGGCCATGAGTCGATGTCATGCGACTCAGACTTTGAGGTCGCGCCCGACGTACCTTTTGCCGAACACTTGGGCGACGTCAGCATGTGCGGTCCGAAGGAACGCACTGACTCCGACGTGCACAAGGTAGAACAAGTGCTTGTCACATGCAAGCGGAGTCAGCACGCGTGCGACCGCCGCGAGGTAAGGTGCGCGAGACCGCGGAAGGCGAAGCGATCCTGGACCAATACGATTATGTCAAACAGTTACGTCCGATCGTACATCACGATATCGTCGGAGCTTCACCAAACGCACCAGCGAGCATTGCCGTCAGCGATGTGTTTGTCAGTCAGCAGCACATTCATGCACCATGCACCACATTCTGGGTCATTGTATACATCGCGTCATTTCAACGCACGCAACAACCAAAGCCCCTTCTGGGGAGACGACCCAGCGCCCCCGCGCGCAAGTTGCCGCAACACCCCAGGAAGTTCACTTACCGGGGCTATGACGCCTGATTACAATGTTGATATACGCAGCGATGCGGGCTACCGACAGATCACTGGAGATGGGGGCGATCAGACAAAAGGCTGCGGACTTTGAGGGCGCGGCCTGCCGCGTCGTGGACTCGCGAACAGCCGGGGCGAGGTCGCCCATTGCGTCGAGAGCTTTTGCAAGTCTCATCGCCCCCAGGTTCGATCCTGCTACGCTGCCGAAGCACCGGCTGCAGCTCGCCGCGTGGATGAATGCTGCCGTGCCTCAGGGCCGCTACATGGGCCCATCGAGGGCCCTTCGACCCCGTCGGGGCCCAGACACTTTCGCGAACAAGGTGGGCTCCGCATCGAAATGCCTCTCGCGATCGACGCCGAATTCCTGTTCGTGTCTCGCGCCAGGGAGGATTTGAAAACACCTTCCGAGAAAACGTTGAGGGGCCGTGCGAGCCGGATCAGAGCGTATTTGGAACTCGGTATTCTTGGGAACGTGCAATGGGGTGATGCCTGCGACGCGACGTCGGACGGTCATGTCGCAGGCACTATCGATTGGGACTTGTTGCTGCAAGTCATGGGTGGAGACCAGAGCTACGCGCGCGAAGTTAAGACATGCGCAGCATGCTGCCATAAAGTTCCGACTGCCGTTGCGCGGCGCCGCTGTTGTCCAACGCTTTAGATTGTTCAGCCGCGGCCAACAGTTGCATGGGATGGGGGGCCTTTTTTCTTGGTCCACTAAGTTCTGTCGCGGGGCCGCGACGGCCCAGCGCGAGCGCGTGCCTGCGCTCCTCTCACGTGTTTTACGTTGTGGACACGACGACCAGGTAGTGAGCGTGTCTCCCCGCCCCTGCAGCCAGTTTTTTGCCGGGTAGTTATATCCGAGGCCCGAACAGCATGGCGTCATTAATTTTGGGCCCCAGGGCCCACTGAGGCCCCAGGGGCCCCAGATTAGTGAAGTGATGCTTTTTCCCACGTAAGGACCCCGAACTTCATCACTTCACTAAGCCGAACCCAGGACGAAAGTCAGGGGCCGAATTGCTGCTGTGATACAACATAGGTCTCGTATTATATGCCTTTCTGCCGAGAAGTTGTCTCTCTGCTTGGCTTTAGCTGGGTGGATGCACGAGGCTAGTAATCATTCTGCCGATGCGGGATCAGCCCCATCGGCGCTTTCCGGAGCTTTCTGGGTTGCATTCGGGCTGGCCGATTAGAAACTGTATTTGCTCAGTTTACTTCTTCTGTGATCACCTGGTCTTGGAAGCACGACCCGGTTTTCCTCGCTCTCGCTTCTCTTGGCGTTTGCTTCGCTGCAACTGTGGCTGACGTGTTCGGGGGTTGCCTGTTCCTTCGCGGCAGCTTTGAGCCAATGTAAAGCAGCAGCGGGCAGGCTTCCTTCCCCCCCATCGACTCTGAGGGTGCGTCCCAGGGTGGGGACGTATACTTGCCTGCTTTCGCTGCTGTTTCGGCCCACGACACCGCCGCCCTTTGTGCCTGTGCTGGCGGCGCTGCCAGCGCACAATTGTCGGTGGTATAAGAGAAAAATGCGCCCTTTTCTCCTCCATCCTCATCCTGTTCCACTCATCGTTTATCCAAAGAATTATTTCATTTTTTGGAACACTTCGTTCAAACTGCGTGAGCATGTCTGGGACGCCTGGCCAGGCATGGGAAGGTTGTGTATGGGTGCCTCCTGCGTATTTCAGGTTCGATGAGCTCGAAGCGGCCCTTCACGAACTCTCTGGGAAGCTGGGCCTGCGACTGCGGCGTGGCCCCAGCCCAGGCGCCCATCCCGGGCCACCAGCTGCCGCGCAGCTGCGGGCGCCCGCTGAGCAGCAGCGGCAGCCACAGCCGCTGCATCTCGAAGAAGAAAGAGCGGCGCGAACATGAACTTTCGACGGCCTTCGCGGATTTCTTGGATCTGCGCAGGGTCCCCCTCCATGGTGCGCGGAGGGCGCCAGGAGCGGCGCCGGAGGCGCCGCTCCTGTCAGTATTGTTTCGACGACCCCTTCTCCCCATCCCCACCTACGTATGCCCATCCAGACCCCACCATCTCACCCACCCAGTTAGGGATATACTTTTCAATATTCGAAGAAAACGGCCCATGATGCTCATCGTGGGGGGTCGGGCGCAGATTCAAGAAATCCGCGGGGACCGTCTAAAGTTTATGCCTATGCCGTTCTTCCTTCCTCTATCAGCGGCCCCCGGGCTGCTTCGACGGCAGCCAGCCCCAGCAGCTCCAGCGGCCCCCCGGTCGCTTCAGCAGCGGGGAGCCGCAGCCGCAACGGCGCCCCCCCGGCCGCTTCGGCGAGGGCGGTGCAAGGCCAGCCCTGCAGCCCGAACCCCTCCAGGAGTACGCCGGGCGGCCTCCGGGCCGCTTCGGCGGGAGCGACGCGGGGTCAGCCATGGAACCGCCGGACCATGACCAGCCTCGAGCTTACCCTCATTCCTACGATTGGCATCGGAGGAGGACAAGGTTCTTTTATACCACTAGCCTCAGTTCGTTTCCGCCTTTCTGGGCCTCCTGGGAGGCCCTCGTCGCTACCGCTGGATTCGCGTCGGAATTCTAGTCAGAACGCGCCTTGTGGAGAGGTCCGGGGAGTAGCGGTTTGGTTACTTTTTTGGGTTCCCCAGTGACGAGTCCAGAGGCGATGGCAATGTCAGGTATGCGCCCTCAGAAGCTGAGAGAGTCCTAGAGATCGGCGTATCGAGACCAGGTGATGCTAATGTCATAAGGATGGGGACAAGTTCCAGGCTGGTGCGAGCAGGAAGCCCCCCAGTGGCCCCCTGGATACTTCAGCGGCGGCGGCGCGGGGCCTTCGGCGAAGGTGCCGGATCGGCAGCCTCTCTGCTGGCCGCTCGAGACACCTCCGAGTACGTCTGGCGGCGCGGCGTGCCGGGCGCCAGCGCGCGCCCAGCGCGGCGCTGCCCGCTCGCCCCGCGCTCCTCGGACGGCGCCAGGGCGCTCCGGCACGCCCCCAGCCGACCTCCTGTCGGGGGAGGAGGCGCAGGTGTTCGGTGTTGTTGAGCGGGCCACTCCTCCGCAGGACCGCACACCATCGCCGGAGTACAGATGGTTCCCCCCCTGAGGGGGGGTGGGCCAGGCAGGAGCTTCGGACAGACCCAGCAGCGGGTCCGCGGCAGTGACGCGTGCGGGAGCGCGCGCAGTTTTTCGCCTTTGATCCACACCGCAGCGTGGCAGCAACCCACCCTCCCGCACGCCGCCCTGCGGCAGGGACGCGCGCGGCGCTTCTCAAGTGAAGTTCTGGGGTACGCACTGGACGAAAGAGGAAGGAACGAGTAGAAGAGGAGTCCAGAGCGTATCCTTATGACATTTCTTTGCCGACCGGGCGGAAATTGTCGCAAAAATACGGCTCTCATTGGATTTGTCCCCTGCCCCTAAATACCCGTATTCCCTCTCTCCCCCACGCTTTCTCTCTCTCTCTCTCTCTCTATCTCTCTCTCCTCTCGCTCGCTTGCTACTGTCGGCTCGGCTCCAACCGGTTTGAGAAGGCTGGCCACTGGCAGCGGAGGCCTGGGAGAAAAGGCGCCCTTCTCTTGACCCCTGCCGGGGTCCGCCGCCGTTCCTCCGCTGGGGGCCAGGACAGCAAGGCCGTGGAAGCTTCCCGGTTCCGCAGTGGTAGCGGAGCGTCGCAGGCGCGCCATCGCAAAAAGCAGATCTACGAGTGGCTCGAGTATGACACCAGGCGAGTGTTGGACAACGGCAACAAGAAGGACGTGATCACGGACGAGTGCTGCGACGAGTGCGATGGCGCAGCCCGCGAGAGCTGCAGCAGCGCACAACGGCAGAATGCCAGCGATGGGCGGCGGCATCCACGTGCTGCCTCCGAGGGGAGGCTCATCCTTCGGCGGCGGCGGCGAGTGGTGGAGGCGCTCGACGAACAACTCTGCGTTAGCAGGCGCTCGACAAGCACCCATGCGTTTGCAGGAGGTGCCCACTTCAGTATGGACCTAAAAGGGGCATCCCGAGCTGGGGCGCCTCGGCGTCGCGTGGTGGGAGGTACAAGAGGGACCTGGCTCTGTGGATCGAGGGCGTCAGCCTGGACGTATCGTGGACCTGCTGGGCTGCCAGGATGGTGCGTTCCTTGACGGGCCTGGCGAAGTTGTTGGCGGCTCCATCCTGATGGTCGAGTTGCGCGCCAAGTCGTGGACGTGAGTGGCAGACCCTCGCGAGGACAGAGGCGCCGACGAAAACGAGTACGACGAGGAACCAGGCCACCTGTGAGGAGCGCGACGCCATGCCCGGCATCAGCATGCTGATGGAGGTGTTCGCGACCATGGGCGTGGACGAATCGACACGGCGCGGCCAAGTGATGACATACTTCAACAAGGAGTTGCACCGTAGTCCAGGGGAGGATTTTACAGCGTGGGTGATCGGGTTGGGTGAGGCTTGCGGCCAGGTAGACGAGGAAGACGTGGCGCTGCTTCCGAGGACCGCGGGCTGGTGGCTGATAGAAATGACGAGCCTGACAGTCGCACAGAAGAGCATGCTAATGACCTCGACTGGCGGCAGCGTGGCGCTAGAAGACGTGGTGCCAGCCATGCTGCGAGTGTGTCCCAACATGTACTTGCCAGGGGGGCGCCGCGCAACGTACGGCCGCAACAGAGTGAATACCTACACAATGTCAGGGAAGGTCTTGCTAATGAGAAGCGCCATCCGGGAGTTCATGGAGGCCATCGTGACCGAGGAACTCGACGGCATCAGTCATCTCGACGAAGGCGAGCGCGATGCCCTGGCGGCAGGGCTCGACGGCTACGACGCTGCGGTGGCGACAACGAGGGCGACGCGTCTTTCGAGGAGGTTTTGACCACCGAGGCGGACGGAGATATCGAGGGACTGCTTTCGGCAGAGATGGAAGCGTTGTCGACGCTCGTCGAGGATGCTGAGGACGACCCTGAGCTGGCGCAAGATCTCAGCAACCTAGAGACTG
>CAUYUJ010003670.1:199143-299143 GCA_963575745.1 Prorocentrum cordatum
GCGCGCGCACGTCACCGCACGCACGCACGCACGCACGCACCGCACGCACGCACGCACGCACCACGCGGCGCGCGCACGCGCGCACACACGCACACACCACATGCACACACAAACGCCCGCACACACCCACACACCACACACACACCCACACGACCCACACACAAACCCACGCACACCCACGCACAACCCCGCGCACACCCACGCCACCCACGCCCACCCACGCCCACCACACCCACCCAAACCCACCCGCGCCAACCCACCCACCCACAACCCCACACACCCACAAACACCACAAACCCACACACCCACTACGCGCACGCACACGCACGCGCACACGCACGCGCACGCGCACACGCATACGAACACGCACACGCGCGCGCACGCGCACACGCACACGCACGCGCGCGCGCACGCGCACACGCACACGCACACGCACACGCACACGCACACGCACACGCACACGCACGCGCACACGCACGCGCACACGCACGCGCACACGCGCACGCACACGCACACGCACACGCACACGCACACGCACACGCGCACGCGCACGCGCACGCGCGCACGCGCACACGCGCGCGCACGCGCGCACCCACGCACACACACACACGCGCTCTCTGTCTTTCTCTCTCTCTCTCTCTCTCTCGCTCTCTCTCTTTCTCTCCTTATCTCTTTCTTGTTTTCTCTTCCTCTCTTTATCTCTTTCTTTCTTTCTCGCTTTCTATATTTTTTCTTTTTCTCCCGGCCATCCTGTGGTGTTGGGTCTCCGTTTTGAAGAAACGGTCACCGCGTTCTCCCCGTCCCCCTCTGCCCCCCCCTCCTGGCTGCCGCCCGCATGCGTCGCGCGCGCGCCCAATTCGGCACACCCCTCGCGCGTTCCGTGGCCCCGTAGGGAGCTCCGCCGAAGGCCCCAGTGCTGCCGCCCGCATGCGTCGCGCGCACCCAATTCGGCACACCCTTCGCACGTTTCGTGGCCCCATAGGGAGCTCCACCGAAGGCCCCAGTGCTGCCGCCCGCATGCGTCACGCGCACCCAATTCGGCACGCCCCTCACACGTTTCGTGGCACCATAGGGAGCTCCACCGAAGGCCCCAATGCTGCCGCCCGCATGCGTCACGCACACCCAATTCGGCACACCCTTCACACGTTTCGTGGCCCCATAGGGAGCTCAGCCGACGGCCCCAACGCTGCCGCCCGCATGCGTCACGCACGCCCCATTCGGCACACTCCTCACACGTTTTGTGGCCCCATAGGGAGCTCCGCCGAAGGCCCCAGTGCTGCCGCCCGCATGCGTCGCGCACACCCAATTCGGCACACCCCTCACACGTTTCGTGGCCCCACTGGGAGCTCCACCGAAGGCCCCCGTGCTGCCGCCCGCACGCGCCACGCGCGCCCAATTCGGCACACCCCGCACACGTTTCGTGGCCCCATAGGAACCTCCGCCGAAGGCACCAGTGCTGCCGCCCGCATGCGTCACGCACACCCAATTCGGCACACCCCTCGCACGTTTCGTGGCCCCAGAAGGGGCTCCGCCGAAGGCCCCAGTGCTGCCGCCCGCATGCGTCACGCGCACCCAATTCGGCACGCCCCTCACACGTTTCGTGGCCCCATAGGGAGCTCCACCGAAGGCCCCAGTGCTGCCGCCCGCATGCGTCACGCACGCCCCAATTCGGCACACCCCTCACACGTTTCGTGGCCCCATAGGGAGCTCCACCGAAGGCCCCAGCGCTGCCGCCCGCATGCGTCACGCACACCCAATTCGGCACACCCTTCGGACGTTTCGTGGCCCCACTGGGAGCTCCACCGAAGGCCCCAGTGCTGCCGCCCGCATGCGTCACGTGCACCCAATTCGGCACACCCCTCACACGCTTCGTGGCACCATAGGGAGCTCCACCGAAGGCCCCAATGCTGCCGCCCGCATGCGTCACGCACACCCAATTCGGCACACCCCTCACACGTTTCGTGGCCCCATAGGGAGCTCAGCCGACGGCCCCAACGCTGCCGCCCGCGTGCGTCACGCACGCCCCATTCGGCACACCCCTCACACGTTTTGTGGCCCCATAGGGAGCTCCGCCGAAGGCCCCACCGAAGGCCCCCGTGCTGCCGCCCGCATGCGTCCCGCACACCCAATTCGGCACACCCCTCACACGCTTCGTGGCCCCATAGGGAGCTCCACCGAAGGCGCCAGCGGCCGCGCTCTCATGCGTCCCCGCCACCCATCCCCCTCACAGCAACAGGTTTCGTGGGCCCATAGGGAGCTCCACCGAAGGCCCCAGTGGCACCGCCCGCATGCGTCACCGCCCGCACCCAATTCGGCACACCCCTTCACACGTTTCGTGGCCCCGTAGGGAGGTGCACCGAAGGCCCCAGTGGCGGCGCTCACATGCGTCCCCGTCACGCATCCCAGTGCACCCCTCACGCGCTTCGTGGATCCATAGGGAGCTCCACCGAAGGCCCCAATAGCGGCGCTTACATGCGTCTCCGCCACCCATCCCGGCCCCCTCCCGCAGCAGCATCATGTTTCGGGGGCCCATAGGGAGCTCCACTCCACTGGAGGCCCCAGTGGCGGCCCTCACATGCGTTTCCGCCACCCATGTCGGCGCGCCCCGCGCGTGTTTCATGTCCCCATAGGGAGCTTCACCGAATTCCCCAGTGGCACCCATCTCGGCACACCCCTCGCACGTTCCGTGGTCCGATGGGGAGTTCCTTTGAAGATGCAACAGGCAGCTGCGGTACTGCTCTCTCTCTCTCTCTCTCTCTCTCTCTCTCTCTCTCTCTCTCTCTCTCTCTCTCTCTCTTTTTTGTTTTTGTTTTTGTTTTATTATTTTTTCTTTTCTTTTCTCTCTCTCTCTCTCTCTCTCTCTCTCTCTCCTTCCCCCTTCTCTCTCTCCTCTCTCTCTCCTTCCCCTTCTCTCTCTCTCTCTCTCTCTCTCTCTCTCTCTCTCTCTCTCTCTCCTCTCTCTCTCTCTCTCTCTCTCTCTCACTTTTTTTCATTTTTTTTTTTTTTTTTTTTTTTTTTTCTCTCTCTCTCTCTCTCTCTCTCTCTTTCTCTCCCTTTGTTTTTTTGTTTCTTGGCCATCGTGTCGTGTTGGGTGTTCGTTTTGAAGGGGCAGCGCCCAGCGTACTTCCTTTTCCTCTTCTCCTCTTCTCCCCTTTCCCTCCCCCCTCCCCCCGCCTGTGCTTCTGCCCTCTGCGCGTCTCTGTTGCGGCGCACCCCTCGCGCGTTTCGCGACCTCCGTGGGCGCTCGACCGACGGCCGCGGACCGCGCGGCCCCCCGCCGCTCATTCCGGCGCGCCCCTCAATGTCATCGTGGCCACATAGAGAGCTCCGTCGAGGGCCCCAGCGGCGCGGCCCGCACGCGCCCCCGCCGCCCATTTCGGCGCACCCCTCGCACGTTTCGTGGCCCCATAGGGAGCTCAACGGAAGGTCACAGCGGCGTGGCCCGCATGCGTCCGCGCCGCCCGCGTCGGCGTACCGCCCGCGCGTTTCGTTGCCCCATGGGGGGCACCACCGAAGGTCCCAGTTGCGCGGCTCGCGTGCGCCCCCGCCGCCAATTTTGATGCATCCCTCAAGTGTTTCGTGGCCCCGCAGGAGCTCCACCGAAGGTCCAGTGGCGCAGCCCGCATGCGCCCCCGCCGCGCATTTCGGCGCGCCCCTCCCGCGTATGAATCCCACCGAGTCTCCCAGTGGCGCGGCCCGCGTGCGCCCCCGCCGACGATTTCGGTGCGCCCCTCAAGCGCTTCGTGGCCCCTTAGGGATCTCCACCAGAGGTCCCAGTTGCGCAGCCCGCGTGCGTTTTCGCGCCACTCGGTTCGGCCCGCCTGTCACACGTGTCGTGGCCCCACAGGGAGTTCCACCGAGGGCCCCAGGGGCGCGGCCCGTATGCGCCCGCGCCATCCACGTCGGCACACCCCTCGCGCGCTTCGTGGCCCCATAGGAGCATCACCCAAGGTTCCAGTTGCGCAGCCCGCATGCGCTCCCGTCATTGTTTTCGGAACACCCGTCACACGTCGCAGGGCCTCAAAGGAGCTCCGCCGAAAGTCCCAGTTGCGCGGCCCGCGTGCGTCCCCATCATTCATTTTGCAACGCCCTTCGCGCGTTTCGTGACCCCGGACGAGCCCCGCCGAAGGTTCCAGCTGCGCGGTCCGCGCGCGTCCCCGCCATTCATGTTGGAGCACGCCCCGCGCGTTGCGTGGCCCCACAGGAGATCCGCCGAAGGCCCCAGGTGCGCAGCCGTCTTGCGTCCCCGCCTCTCATTTTGGCACACCACTCACACACTTCGTGGCCCCATAAGGGGGCCCCGCCAAAGGTGGCAGTGGCGTGGCCCGCATGCGTCCGCGCCACCCATGTCGGCGCACTGCTCAGTCGTTTCGTGGCCCCATAAGAGTTCCACCGAAGGTCCCCGTGGTGCAGCCCGCATGCGTCCGCGCCATTGATTTCGGCGCGCCTCTCACGCGTTTCGTGTTTCGTGGCCCCATAGGGGGCCCCGCCGAAGGCCCCTGTGGCGGTGCCCACATATGTCCCCACCACCCACCTATGCCCCATAGAGAGCTAGCTCCACCGAAGGCCCCAATGGCGGTGCCCTCATGCGCTCCCGCCACCAATTTCGGCGCACCCCGTGCACGTTTTGTGGCCCCATAGGAAGCTAGACCGAATGACACAGTGGCGGTGCCCACGTTGGCACCCCTTGGCACGGTTCGTGGCCCCATAGGGAGCCCCAGCGAAGGCCCGGGTGGCGCAGTTCTCAAGCGTCCCCGCCGTTTTTTCCGGGACGCCCCTCGCACGCTTCGTGGCCGCATGGGGAACTCTACCGATGGCCCCTGTGGCGGTGCCCACGTGCGTCCCCGCCACCCATTTCGGCACACCCGTCACACGTTTGTGGCCCCACATGGAGGTCAACCAAAGATGATATTCACAATTGCGTTACTTGCAACTGCATCTGGTTCTGTCTTGCGCCGCGTTTCTCCCAAGCCATACTGTGGTTTTGGCTCCTCGTTTTGAAGAGACAGAGCCCCGCCTCTCTCCTCTCCTCTTCTCCTCCTCTCCTCCTCCTTCCTCCCTCGTCCCATCCGCGCCTCCTCCCTCCGCATGTCTCTGTTTCGATGCACCCCTCACGCGTTTCATGGCCCCCATAGGACCTCTACCGAGTGTCCCAGTGGCGCAACCCTCATGCGTCCCCGCCACCCATTTCCCCCCCATCCAGTACAGCGCTTTTGTGGCCCCGGAGGGATCTCCACCGAAGGCCCTAGTGTCAAAGTTCGCATGCGTCTCCCCCGCCGGGCATAGCGGTTCGCGCCCCCGTGGGGGGCTCCGCTGGAGGTCCCGGTGCCGAATATCGTATACGTCCCGCCGCGCAGTGCAGCGTTTCGCGGCCGTGCAGGGAGATCCACCAAAGGCCCCAGTGGCAAAGTTCGCATGCGGTCCCCCCACCCAGTGCAGCGCGTCGTGGCCCCAGTTCAACGGCAGGCCCCAGTGTCAAAGATCGCATGCGCCCCCCCTGCCAAGCACAGCGTTTCGTGCACTTACAGGGAGTTCCACTTCATGCCCCAGTGGCAAAGTTCGCATGCATCTCTCCCACTCAGCACAGTGTTTCGTGACCCCACACGGAACTCCACTAAAGGCCCCACTTGCAAAGCTCACATGCGCCCCCCACGCCCAGAACAGTGTTTCGTTGTCCCACAGGGAGCTCCACTCCACCGAGTGCCCGAGTGGCACAGTTTGCATGCGCCCTCCCCGCCCAGTGCTGCGTTTCGTGGCCCCATAGGGAACTCCACCGAAGACCACATTGGCAAAGTTCGCATGCGTCCCCCCCGCGCAGTACAGCGTTTCGCGGCCGTACAGGGAGCTCCACCGAAGGCCCCAGTGGCAAAGTTCGCATGCGTCCCCCCCGCCTGGTACAGCGCTTCGTGGCCCCATGGGGATCTCCACCAAAGGCCCCAGTGGCAAAGTTCGCATGCGTTTCCCCCGCTGGGTATGGCATTTCGCGGCCGTACAGGGAGCGCCACGGACGGCCCCAGTGGCCGCGTCCGCATGCCTTTCCCCCAACCACTACAGCGCTTCGTGGCCCCATAGGGATGTCCACCGAAAGCCCCAGTGGGCGCGGCTGCATGCGTCCCGCGCCCGGTACACAATTCGCAGTCCCACAGGGAACTCCACTGAAGGCCGCACTGGCAAAGTTCGCATGCGTCCCCCCCGCCCAGTACAGCGTTTCGTGGTCCCATAGGGAGCTCCACAAACGGCCCTAGTGGCCGCGTCCGCATGCTTTCCCCCCACTACAACGTTTCGTGGTTCCACAGGGAGTTCCAGTCCACCGAAGGCCCGAGCGGCACAGTTCGCATGCGTTCCCCCCCGCCCAGTACAGCGTTTCGTTGCCCCATAAGGGGGCTCCACCAAAGGCGCCATTGGCTAAATTCGTATGCGTTTCCCCCTCCGGGTCTAATTTTTCGCGGCCGTATAGGGAGCTCCACCGACGGTCCCAGTGCCAAAGATCGCATGCGTCCCCCTCGCCCAGTACAGCGTTCCGTAGCCCCATAGGGAGCCCCACCGAAGGCCCAAGTGGCCGCGTCCGCATGCGTCTCTCCCCCCCGCCGGGTATGGCGCTTCGTGGCTCCATAGGGATGTTCACCGACGGCCCCAGTGGCCGCGTTTGCCGGGTACACCTTTCGTGGCCCCACTGGGAACTCCACTGAAGGCCCCGGTGGCAAAGTTGGCATGCGTCTCCCCCGCCCATTACAGCGTTTCGTGACCCCACAGGGAGCTTCACCGAAGGCCTACTGGCAAAGTTAGTATGCGTCCCACCCACCTAGTACAGTGTTACTTGGCCCCATAGGAAGAGGGCTCCACCGACGACCCTAGTGGCCGTGGCCGCATGCGTCTCCCTATTCCTCACGGCACACCCCTCACGCATTCACAACTGCATATTGTTTTGCCATTTGCCTTGATTCCTTTGGTTGGAAGCGAGCCCCAGGCTCCGTGGCCCCGGGGGCTCCTTGGACGCCCCTGCAGAAGGTTCCCCGGGCTTTCTCCTGGAAGCTCCTGGATCAAGGCAATCGGCCTAAATCGATAAGGAGGGCGGCCGAACGTCCCCGCGAGGGCCCCAAGATGCCCAGACACCCACAAGACGCCAGAAAACGACCCAACGAAAACCCTCAAGAGGCTTTCGAAACGATGAACTAGCTTAGCGAAGGACCCAACCATCTGCAGATGTGAGCACCGTCGCTGTATGCACTGCATTCGGAGGAGCTCCCCAGAGGGCCGCGAAGCGTGTCAGGGGTGTGCCAAAATGAGTGCGGTGCGCATGCGAAAGCAGCCATTGGGGCCGTCGGTGGAGCTCCCAATGGGGCAGCGAAGCGTTTGTGAATGTGCCAGAATAAATAAGATGGGCGCGATACAAGGGCCGTGGGTGGTGCTCCCTGTAGGGCCACGAAGCGTGTGAGGGTGTGTCAAGATTGGCCAGGTGGGCGCATGGGAACGCAGCCGCAGTGACCGTCGGTGGTGCTCCCTATGGGGCAGCGAAGCGTATGACGGGTGTGCCGAAATGGGTGGGGTGGGCGCATGCGAGCGCAGCCACAGTGGCCGTCGGTGGAGCTCTCTATGTGGTTGCGAGACGTTCGAGGGTTGTGCCAAAGTGGGTGCGGTGGTCGTACGCGAACGCAACCACTGGGGCCGTTGATGGATCACCTTATGGGGCAGCGAAGCGTGTGAGGGTGTGCCAGCATATGTGCGGTGAGCGCATGCGAACGCAGCCACTGGGGCCGTCGGTGGACCTCCCCACCGGGCCACGAAACGCGTGATGGGTATGCCAAACTGGGTGCGGTGGGCGCATGTGAACGCATCTATGGGCGCATGCGAACGCAGCCACTGGGGCCGTCGGTGGAGTTCCCTGTGGGGCCACGAATCGTGTGATGGGTGTGCCAAAGTGGGTGCGGTGGGCGCATGCGAACGCAGCCGATGGGGCCGTCGGTGGAACTCCCTGTGGGGCCACGCGACGTGTGAGGGGTGTGCCCAAATGGGCGCGGTGGGCGCATGTGAACGCAGCCGCAGTGGCCTCTGGTGGAGCTCCCAAGGGGGCCGCGAAGCGTTTGAGGGGTGTGCCGAAATAGGTGCGGTGGGCGCACTCGAACGCAACCACTGGGACCGTCGGTGAAGCCCTATGGGGCAGCGAAGCGTTTGAGGGTGTGCCAGAATAAGTGCGGTGGGCGCATGCGAGCGCAGCTGCTGGGGCCGTCGGTGGTGCTCCCTGTGGGGCCAAGACACGTGTGCAGGCTGTACCAGAATCGGTGCTGTTGGCGCATGCGAACGCTGGCGTGTGGACTTTCGGTGGAACTCCCTATGGGGTCACGAAGCGTGTGAGGGGTGTGCCGAAGCAGATACATGCGGAGGGCAGAGGTAAGGAGGGGAAGGAGGGCGGAGGAGGGGGAGGAGGAAGGAAGGAAGGAACGCGGGGCGTTGTCTCTTCAAATCGAGGACCCCAGACCACAGGATGGTTGGGAACCCAGTTGATTTCTATTGTATTTCGCATGCTTTTGAGAATGCTCTGGTCTTCGGTCTTCCTGGCGTCCGAGACCGCCTACAAGGCCCGAGCCTCGACCCACAAATACCCAAAACGGCTTCCAGGCAGTCCAAGAGAGCTCCAAGATGGCTGAACAGGGCCCAGAGATTGCCCAAAGAGAGTCCCATGACGGCCCAAGATGACCTCAAGACGCCCCCCGAATCATTCCAAATCGTTATCCATCCGGTCGTTCAGGGAGGCCGTGGTTGGAAGCAGGGTGGCCCGATGAAGCCTTCAGATGCACCCAGAAGGCGCCCGGGAGGCCTCCAGAAAACCCCAAGAATCCATCAACAACTTTTGTGAGGCCCCCAAGAGGCTCTCCAAGGAGGAGGATCGGGAAGAATTCGCAGGGTAGGGCGATCATGAGGAAAAAGGGCGAAGGTACATGAGGGAACGATAGCGTATAACATTACCATGACGCCGATGCCTGGAAGACAACAAGGAATCGCATCCCTTGCTGTTTTACCTTCCTGCCCTTCCGCCTGCATGCCAAACTTCACGGACCAAGGTGCATGGCGCGAAACGCCAATGCAGTCTTGCAGTTCTCTCTCTCTCTCTCTTTCCCTTTCTCGTATCTCGTTTTGACCCTGCACCCTCGATTCTTATAGCTTTGATGTGCAATATGAGCTGTGCAACCTACGAGGTGCAAACTGTGTGTTGCATCCGAGGGCACCAACCATACGTACGCCAAGGCGAAGCGGATACCCCGCAGCGTTGAACGCGTCATCGATCACCACTCGTTGGTCTCCCACCAGACCGCACCACGGCAAGAGCGAGACGTTACAAAATCCAGTGCATCATAGAGATTGGGCGCCAGACATCGAGTACCACTCGTAGTGCACCAGGGCATGGCAAGTACTCGACGCGGAGATCCGCATATGTGCATTTCAATTCCTGACGCTTCCGTTTGTGAGCGCCCGAAAGTGGATCCTATCCTGTGGCGACTGAGCGCTCCCTGGCGCCCCCTCCATTGGCGTGCCTAATTCGGTGCGTGCCATCCCGGGATGCTATTCGAGCTTTGAACGGACAGGAATCGGGGGTGCCTAAGCCAGCGTTCCTGGAGAGGGCCCCTGTCTTGGCGCGAACTGGCAAGTGTAACATCCGTTGGCAGCTCCCTTTGGGGGTGCACAGGTGCTACGCCTGCTACATCGAAGAGATCATATGGCCTTGAGTCGGGGGTGCTTACGCCAGCGAACCACGCTAGACATTCCCACAGGCTAGGCACGAACGGGCAAGTGCAACGCCACTTGGCGGCTCCTCTTTGGGTGCCTGGGTGTGACGCTTGTTCAATCGATGCGGTCATGAGACTGTCAAAAGTGAGGTACCGTGGGGGCCAAATGTGCGAACCACCCAAGCCTCCCCCACAATCCACACGATCTGGGCACGAACGGGCAAGTGTCCCCCTCCCTGGCAGCTCTCCCGTGGGTTGCCGAAGTGTCACGCCAGCTATGTCGCGGAGGTCACGCGCCTCTCAAAAGAAAGGTGTCGTGCCCACCACACGAGCCTCCTGAGGCATCCTCACAATCTGGGCGCGAATGGGCCAATGTGTCCCTCCTGGAGGTGTCCTCGTGGGGTACCCAAATGCCACGCCTGCTCTGCCGCGGTGATAGTGGGGCTCTCTAGGGATTTGCGCATGGGGGGCCCAAACATGCAAGCAGCCAAGGGCATTTCCGCAATCAGGAAGCGAACGGACAAGTGTCCTGGCCCCCCGCGGCTCCCCGTTGTGGTGCCTGAATGGCACGCCTGGAATATCGCTGTGAGTATGAGGCTCTCAAAGGAGATGGGTCTAGGGGGCCAAGCGGGCGAATCGCGTGAGATATCCGCACACTTTGGTGCTCATGGGGTTGTGAAGTGAGAGAAGCCAGGGGTGCCGAGGCATGCAAACCGCCTGCGACATCCTCACGATCTGGGCGCCAACGGGCAAGTGCCGCCCTCACCGGCTGCTCCTCTTCGGGGTGCCGAAGCGCCACGCCTGCTATGTCGTGGTGACCATGGGGCTGGGGCTCGAATGCGAGGAGTCGGGGGCGTCGGAAGAAGTAGGCCGCGTGAGGCATCACTCGGATATTTGCGCGAGTGGGAAAGCGTCCCCCTCCCTGGCGGCTCCTCCTGGGTATGCCGAATCGCAGCGGATGCTGTATCACGGTGGTCGTGGGGCTCTCAAGTGAGAGGAGCGGGGGGCACCGAAGCAGGCACACCGCTCGAAGCATCCCTCGAATCTGGGCGCAACTGGGCAGGCGTCCCCCTCCCAGGCGGGTCCTCCTTGGGCTTTCAAGTGCCACGCCTGCTACGTCTGGTTGGTATGAGTTAGCCTGAGCGTGAGTGAATCCGAGTGTTACTGAATCTGTGTGAGCGTGGTCTGCGTATGAGTGGCTCAGAATACTAGCACGAGGTTGTGAGTGAGTTTCGCTGCGACTGAGTCTGTGTGTGATCAGACTTTGGTGTCAGTGAGTCTGAGTATGAGCGGTCTGAGCATGACTAAGCTGAGTATCATGGTATACTAGTGTGGTTGGTCTGTGTGTATATGAGTCTGATTGCGTGCTTCCAAGTGTGAGTGAGTCTGAGTGTGGGTGAGTCTGAGTGTGAATCAGTCTGTGTGTGCGTGAGTGGGTTCGAGTGTGAGTGGTCGGAGGTATGAGTCACCGAGTGTGATGTGAGAGGAAGGCGGCGGGAGTGAGGATGAGGCAGAGGCGTTCCACCAATAGCAAAAAAACAGTTTCTAGATATGGGGAACAATTGCGCCACAGTTGAGGCATCATAGCGCATATGCCAGACCGCACACCTCACCGTGTACCAAAGCAATCGCGCGAACTCGCAGAAGTTGAGGCATCATTTCGCGTAGCCCAGTCCATATTGCACCACGAACGAAGTCGCAACAGTCGAGCCATCATATAGCAGCAGCTATAGGGCACTACCCATAGGGCACCAGGGCAAGAACGACCAGTCGCAGACATACATCAGTGGGCATCAGCTGCAGAGCACCACCCATAGGGCACCAAGACGAGAGCGATGCATCGCAACAATTCGGGCCTCACAGGGCATCAGCTATATAGCACTCCAACGAGGCATCAATGCAATAACGGCACATCACAACCATTAGTGCATTACAGGGCGCCAGCCCTAAAACATCGTCCCATAGGGCACCACGACGATAACGATAGATCGAAAACGGTAGGCTAT
This sequence comes from Prorocentrum cordatum, assembly GCA_963575745.1. Classification (NCBI taxonomy): domain Eukaryota; class Dinophyceae; order Prorocentrales; family Prorocentraceae; genus Prorocentrum; species Prorocentrum cordatum. The sequence continues at coordinate 210,872 of CAUYUJ010003670.1, forward strand.
CATAGGGCAACAGCTATAGACCACCATCCATGCCCCTCCGAGTGGGACTTCAGCGGTGGCTTGGGCATGGGATGGCGATGTGTGGGACATTCCGCAAGAGAGAGTCTCAGCCGATACCCTCTCCTCCCTCCCGCATCCTGTCATGCTTACTGCTGCAGCTGCTGCTCTTTCTCCTGCTGCGGTTCGCTGCACCGGATCAGAACCACCATGAGCAGGTCAGTGTCGACGCAATGAGTGTATAGCTAAATGAGGCGAAGGATTGCAAAAAAACCCAAGGATTGCAAAAAAACCCGAAGGATTGCAAAAAAAAAAAAACCCAAAAACCACGAAGGATTGCAAAAAAAACACCAATGCATGCAGGACGGGCACGACATGAAGGTCGCGCCTGTGTTCGCCCCTGGCGTCTTACTGCACCCGTGATTCGGTGAGCTCCGACCCGTCGATCCGAAGAAGCAGACATGGCATAGGCTTAAAAAGTTTCGGAGGTCCACGCGAGTTTCTTGGATCTGCGCTGGGCCCCGTGGCGGTGCCTCCGGCGCCGCCCCCGGCGCGCTCCCCGTGCCAGGGAGGGGGGTCTAGCGGAGATCACAGAAAAATCTGCGCGGACCTTCGAAAGTTTATGTTTATTCAGTCTTTTTCCCGGAAAGGGCGCGGGCCCAGGGTTCTCTTTTAGTAGGTTAACCCCCCGGCCCCCCTGCGACATGGGCCGGCGAAATTATTTTGCGATAAATTACGTGCGGAAGGTGGGCCGGCGAATTAAAATTTGAGGATGTCCCTAGCGAAACGCTTGTTTTTCAGAATTTGTTGAGGATGTCTCGAGCGAAACGCTGGTTTTGCAGAGTTGGGGATGTCTCGAGCGAAACGCTTGTTTTCAGAATTTGTTGAGGATGTCTCGAGCGAAACGCTGGTTTTGCAGAGCCGACCGCGACGCGGAAAAGCGCCCCGCGCGCAGGAATTCCGATGATGTTTCGCGCGTGCCGCGTCCCGCGCGCAGGAATTTCGAGGATGTCTCGACTAATTCGTTTGTTTTGCTAGGATTTCCTTGAATTTTGGCAGGATGTCTCGAGCGAAATGCTTGTCTTTCATAATTTGTTGAAGACGTTTCGAGCGAACCGCTGGTTTTGCAAAATTGGGGGATGTCTCGAGCGGGGGCCTCGTGGGGGGCCTCGTGGGGGTCCAGAATTCAGAGGATGTCTCAGGCGAAATGCTTGTTTACACGTCCCGCTCGCAAGAATTTCGAGGATGTCTCGCGCGTCCGCGCCCCGCGCGCAGGAATTCTGAGGATGTTGGCAGGATGTCTCGAGCGAAACGCTTGTCCCAGCACGTTCCGTAGCGCGTCCCCTTGGCACGTCCCGCGGTGCGTGCCCGTGGTACGTCCCCTGGCACGTCGCTTGGCGGGTCCCTTGGGACGTTCCGCGGCGCGTCCTCCTGGCATGTCCCCTTGTCAATTAGCTCTGGGGCAGCTACTATGTGTTCAGGCAGCTCGAGCTTAAGATTCAGATCAGGACTCGGATGCAGAGGAGGACTCGATCCACGAGGCTATAGAGCACAATCGCGGCATGGCACATCGCAAGTCAGCACGGCGCAGCACAGCACAGACTTCGGCACAGTACATCAAGATCGATAGACTCAGCATTGCAACTTGGCACGTTCCTTGGCACGTTCCGTGGGGCGTCCCTTGGCGAGTCCCCCTGGCACGTCGCGTGGCGCGTCCCCTGGCACGTCCCGCGGCACGTCCATTGGCACGTTCCGTAGCGCGTCTCCTTGGCACGTCCCGCGGTGCGTGCCCATGGCACGTCCCCTGGCACGTCGCTTGGCGTGTCCTTTGGGACGTTCCGCGGCGCGTCCTCCTGGCATGTCCCCCTGTCGATTAGTTCTGGGGCAGCTACTATGTGTTCAGGCAGCTCGAGCTTAAGATCCAGATCAGTTCGGTCAGGACTCGGATGCAAAGAGGACTCGATCCACAACGCTATCTAGAGCACACTCGCGGCATGGCACATCGCAGTTCAGCACGGCGCAGCACAGCACATATTTCGGCATGGTACATCAAGATCGATACACTCAGCATTGCAACTTGGCACGTTCCGTGGGGCGTCCCTTGGCGAGTCCCCCTGGCACGTCGCGTGGCGCGTCCCCTGGCACGTCCCGCGGCACGTCCATTGGCACGTTCCGTAGCGCGTCTCCTTGGCACGTCCCGCGGTGCGTGCCCATGGCACGTCCCCTGGCACGTCGCTTGGCGTGTCCTTTGGGATGTTCCGCGGCGCGTCCTCCTGGCATGTCCCCCTGTCGATTAGTTCTGGGGCAGCTACTATGTGTTCAGGCAGCTCGAGCTTAAGATCCAGATCAGTTCGGTCAGGACTCGGATGCAAAGAGGACTCGATCCACAACGCTATCTAGAGCACAATCGCGGCATGGCACATCGCAGTTCAGCACGGCGCAGCACAGCACAGATTTCGGCATGGTACATCAAGATCGATACACTCAGCATTGCAACTTGGTACGTTTCCTGGGGCGTCCCTTGGCGAGTCCCCCTGGCACGTCGCGTGGCGCGCCCCCTGGCACGTCCCGCGGCACGTCCATTGGCACGTTCCGTAGCGCGTCCGCTTGGCACGTCACCCGGTGCGTGCCCATGGCACGTCCCCTGGCACGTCGCTTGGCGCGTCCCTTGGGACGTTCCGCGGCGCGTCCTCCTGACATGTCCCCTCTGTCGATTGGTTCTGGGGCAGCTACCATCTGCTCAGTCAGCTCGAGCTTAAGATCCAGATCAATGCGGTCAGGACTCGGATGTTAAGGAAGACTCGATCCACGACGCTATGTAGAGCACAATCGCGGTATGGAACATCGCAGTTCAGCACGGTGCAGCACAGCACAGCCCCTGGCACAGTACATTAAGATCGATACATTCTGCATTGCATTTGCCCGTCGCCCAATCAAGCGTCTTTGAACAGTTGCCATGCCTTACATTCCTATATTCCTTTCCGGGTTCGTGGGTCGATCATGTCTTCTTATAGGACTCTAGGAATGGAGCCCGAGGTCGCGCCTGCGTTCGCCTCTGGCGTTTTGCTGCACCTGTGATCGGTGAGCTGCGCCCTATTTATATAGCCCACATTGGGCAGCAGGGGCACGACAGGAAGATCGTGCCGACCAGTCGGGGATGGATTTGAGGATGGGGAGGATGGGGAGGAGCGTTCGCCCCTGGCTGATTACTTCCTCCTCGCTGTTTGCGCATATGTCGTGTGATCCTTCAGGAACGCTGCCACAGTGGTGAGCAGCACCTCGTGGGGAGCGACACTTCGAAGGCCTGCAATATAGTGAAGAAGAGACACCGTACAAGAGAGCTAGACGTGCTCAAGTACCCAAAGTCCAAATTGGCGCGTTCTGAGGTGTGGAATCTCGAAGAGGGCGTCTGTTTGCTTGTTGATGATCACGATGTGGCTGGGGAGTTCTGCTCACCATTGTTTTGACATGGTGTCTGGAGGAATTGCACGACTCATGGCAGCTACGAATAATGCCACGAAGCTTTCATATTTCACGAAGAGCGCCACTGGCTCTCCCTAATGTCAATGGGGGGTGTTCGTGGACCCCCGCCCTCCCAGTACACTCCCCCTCACCTGTCTTGCGCTGGCCAGGGGGGGAGGGGGAGTCTCCCCTTCCCTCCCTTTGGTGCGAGCGCGCTCTGGCGCGTGGGAGTGGATTAGGGGGCTCGGATGCTGGGTTTTAGGGTCAAGGTGTAGGGTTGACGTTAGTGCGTAGGGTTAGGTTTGGGGGTTGGGGAGTTGGGTTTGAGATGTTTGTGTTTAGGGTTCAGTTTGGGGTCAGGATGTCAGGGTTAGGCTTTTAGCGATTAGGTTTGCGTGTTGTGGTTAGGGTTAGGGCCGATGGTGAAAGTTTAGGTCTTTCGGGTGTTAGGATTAGTGTTGTGGTGTCGGGTTTCGGTGCGGTGCTCAGGAATATTGCTAGGGTGCTCGGGCTAGGGTAGTAGGGCTCAGTGTGTCAGGGTTTAGTGTTTGTGATCAGGGTTAGGAGGCCAGGGAGTGCTATAGTTAGGGTGCTGGGTGTTCGGATGAGGGATTCTAGCCTTCGTTCGTGCTTATGGTTATGGGTTCGAATGCGGCGGTTAGGGTTAGGTTTGGGGGCCAGGGTTACGGCTTGGGTGTTAGGGTCAGGGTGCCAGTGTTTAGGGTGTTAGGGTTAGTGATTCGGGTTCAGGTTCTTTGGTTGAAGTTAGTGTTTGGGTTAGAGAGATTTCGTGTGCGAGGATTTCGGGAATCGTGCTTGGGTATTCGAGGTCGGGTTATCGTTGAGGGTCAGGGTTTGGGGTCTGGGTCGGGTTGAGTTGTTAGGGTTCGGGTGTTAGGGCTCGGATATTAGGGTCGGGGATTCGGAGCTACAAGGGCGGAAGGATGAGGTCCAGCTTTCGACCCGAATGGGGGGAGTGGTGGGGGCTCCATCCGCCAGCACGAAATGGGGATGGCGGGGGGGTGAACCTTCATTCCTTGGACAGGGGGGTAGCAGGGTTCCTGGAGGACGGATCGCGAAATGGTTTGGGTGTGGAGGGTGGGGGGATCCCAGACGGCGGACCAGGGAACGTTGTGGAGAGGGGGGGTCCCCCCTCCATTGTGAGGGGATCCCCCCTCCATTTGGTGGAATAAGCGGCGCACTCTCATGATTTCTTCCCTTCTCAATGTCCTGCGATCAGCAACTGGTGCGCGGTGCACTGACTGCTAGTGCGGATCCCGCCACAAGGTCAGCACGGCTGTTGGCCACTGTTGTTGTCTTCGGCGTCGTCGGGGTGCCGATTTCGAGTTGGAGCGTGAACCTCACAGGTTTGTCTTTCCATCGAGCGAGAACCGAGTGTGAACAGTACTTAGGGAGCCCCTCTGTACTTTGTATTTCCAACGCGAAAGTTGGGCAGCAGCTTCAGAGAGCGTCGCCTCGGTGCGCTTTCATGAGTTCCATGCTTCCCGTCGTTGGAAATTGAACTGCAAAAGAGTTCCCTATTTCTCGAGAGTTTGATGTCCGCGATCCTGCGAGGAGGAAAGTGTGCCCGCTCTGCCTTTTGGGCGCCGTCATGTCTTTGAACAGTTTTGCGCGTGTGTGCACAAGGCGGGTGCTTATTGGGCCCCGTGCCTTTCTGTTGTCGGTGAATTTTGATGCTGCTCGGCGAGTGCACGCACTCCTCCATCTCTGAGCTGGCGCAGGTGGTCCAGCCGTTTGGTCCTTGGTGGCACGGCGTAGTCGCCAGCAACCGAGTTGTAAGCGCTAGGCGATCCGAGCCGCTCGTGGTTTCGAGTTCGGCTTCGACGCAGAGACAAGTGCCGCCTTGTCTCTTCAATCTGGCACGCGTGTGCTGGTCGAGTGTGTGCTGGCGTGTTTGAGCACGTGAACGTTACCCGAACTGGTGCCCGATTGGAGCCACAGTGGAGATGCCGTGGTCGGCGTTCTGAGTGGAGTGCTAGTTTTGGCCACGTCTGGGGCTCCGAAGGGACCCAACACATGAGAGTTGCCCGCCTTTGTCTTTCAGAACATCCGCCGATTCAACGTATTCGGGCGCGCAGGTACTAAAATGTGCCACCGACGTGCTTCGCTTGTGCAGCTGAGGAGCTGCCCGCGTGTCATTCCTTCTCGCTGCCGCTGGGCCTTCTGCTCTCTTCGCCCGTGTCTTCCGAACAGACATCCCCCAGCACAGTCATGCAGCCAACACCGCAAACAGTGACTCTCCTTGCCAACAGGTGCCCCATCCGAGCTTTCGTAATCGGTGTTTATCTGGATGCATCTATTGTATGTGCAGCGTCCCCGGGAACCTTCGACACTGACTGATATTGCACAGTACCTTCTCAATCCCCGTCCCATCTCCGCTTCCTCTTGGGTATTGTCCGCACTCGGCGCAGTGTTCTTATGCAAGTCTTCACTTTTCATTGCATCCCCCTCTTGCGCGATGAATTGGTCGCCTCTCCCGCTATATTGTCTGATTGGTAGCTCCATCCAACGCGCCGGAGTCAACCGCACATTGGCACAGCTCTCCTCCTATGTCTCTCTTTGAGATCGTTGTCTTGCTCTCCTCTCCCTCATCCTTTTCTTCCAGTCGGTGTTCGGCGCACGGCGCGTTTTACGATACATAGTGATCCTGTGTGGGATCTGAGGGCGCAGAGTTCTCAAGCCTTTATTCTGATTGTCAGTTGGCTTGCAATGGGCTCGTGCGTTTATGCCCCTCTGTTGCCCCTTTATTGCCAGCATCTCGGCCAAGCGCCGGTTGAAGCATGAGTTGTTATCCGTGTGCAGGTTCTGCGAGGAGGCCCACCTGACTATGTTTGAAGCCTTCGGGATGCAAACTTGTCCAGTGATGTTATGGCGTCGCGCTTCGGAGAGTAAAATGGGCGTTGCTGCGAGACTACGTACTTTGACTCTTTCCGATATCCGAGGGCGTGAACTCCTTCGTGTGATTGGGTGTCTTTCCGAACCATCCTGTGGCGTTGGGTCCTCATTCATCCTTCTCCTCCTCATCCTCCTCCTCCTCCGCCACGCGCCCTCCATCCTCCTCCTTCCTCCTCCTCCTCATTTTCCTTCTCCCTCCTCCCTCCTCCCTCTGCGCTCCGCATGTCTCTGCTTCGGCGCACCCCTGACACGTTTCGTGGGCCCACAGGATCTCCACCTAAGGCTCCAGTGTGTGCGTCCAGACGGGGCCTCTCACCCATCTCAGCGCACCCAGTGTGTGCGTCCAGACGGAGCTCCGCCTAAGACTCCAGTGAGTGTGTCTATATGCGTCGACCTCGCTCAAGATATTCCCACCACTGCCTTGCGGCGCGGACAGCAAGTATTGCCTGTGCCTTGTCTCCACGGAGATCAAGGAGCTCGCTTAGTTAGCTCGGGGGCAAAGCAGTCTAAAGCAATGGGAAGCCATGCGATGCAAAGCAATGCAACGCAATGGAAAGCCATGCGATGTACAGCAATGCAATGCGTGCAGCAATGCTGTGCTTTGCAGTGCAAAGCAGTGCAACGGCAACGCAACGCAATGCAACGCGATGCACAGCAGTGCAACGCCATGCGTTGCAATGCAACGCGGTGCAGATCCACGCAGACCAAGGCAAACCAGTGTAGATCGATGCAGACCAACGCACAGCGGGTGGCGGCGCTGGGCGGCTACGGGCGGCCACAAGCCGGCGGGGGCGGCACCGGGGCCCCCGATGGACGGCGGCGACGGGCGGCCGCGAGCGGGCCGGGGCGGCACCCGGGGCCTCGACGGCTGGCCGCGGAGGGCGGCGACGGGCGGCCACGAGCCGGCTGCGGTGGCACGGGAGGTCGGGTGCCTCGGCAGCGGAGTGAGAGGTCCTAAGTGCAAGTGCTGTTCGGGGGAGGTGCTCCCAAAGCGGGGTCCAGGATGCAGAGAAAACGGCCCGAGTGGGTTCACGAATGGCAGACTGAGTCGCCGAGGTTGCCCCAGAAGCCTTCGGGATTCGCCGGGAGCGGCCCCTGAGATCGCCCAAATGGCTCTCAAGAAGGAACAACTGTAGATTTCCACGTGTGTTTGACAGGTTTTCGCACTATTCAACAGTTGGGGTTCTCATATGGAGCGCCGGCTACGGCGCAACATGCTCTCTGTAGGGGGAGGGCCTCTTCCGAGGGAGGAAGGGGATAAGGGAGGGCTCGGAGGGTCTGGCGCCGAGGATCCGGGCTCGAGGGTCGAGAATTGTGCACCATTTTGGTTTCTTGGGGCCTCCTGAAGCTTCGAGAGGAGGAGTCGAGGTCATGGGATCGAGGGTCGAGGATTTCGGATGTGGCTTTTTTTCCCGGAAAGGGCGCCAGCCCAGGGTTTTCTTTTAGTTGGTAAACCTGTCCCCGGTGCCTCAACTGAGGTGGGCCTGCGGATTCTTTCCCTGATAAATAGCGAGGTCGAGGTGGGCCGGCGGATTTAAATGTGAGGATGTCTCAAGCGAAACGCTTGTTTTTCACAATTTGTTGAGGATGTCTCGAGCGAAACGCTGGTTGTGCAAAGTTGGGGATGTCTCGAGCGAAACGCTTGTTTTCAGAATTTGTTGAGGATGTCTCGAGCGAAATATTGGTTTTGCAGAGCCGACCGCGACGCGGAAAAGCGCCCCGCGCACAGGAATTCCGAGGATGTCTCGCGCGTGCCGCGTCCCGCGCGCAGGAATTTCGAGGATGTCTCGACTAATTCGTTTGTTTTTCAAGATATCTTTGAATTTTGGCAGGATGTCTCGAGCGAAATGCTTGTTTCTCATACTTTGTTGAGGATGTCTCGAGCGAAACGCTGGTTGTGCAAAGTTGGGGATGTCTCGAGCGGGCGCCTCGTGGGGGGCTAGAATTTAGAGGATGTCTCAAGCGAAATGCTTGTTTTCACGTCCCGCTCGCAGGAATTCCGAGGATGTCTCGCGCGTGCCGCGTCCCGCGCGCAGGAATTTTTAGAATGTCTTTATTAATTCCCTACCTAGGCTCTGCCTAGAAGGGTTCTTACTCTCTAGCTTAAAGGGGCCGGGCAGTGGAAAGCGCCCCGGGCGGTTCCCCCAGTCCCCTGGGAGCCAAGCAAAAGCAACAGCAAAGGTAAAAGCAAACGCGCGGTTCCCCCAGTTGCGCTCCCTGGGTGCCAAGCAAAAGCAAAAGCAAAGGCAAAAGTGAAGGCAAAAGCGAAGGCAAAGCAAAAGCATAGCATAGCATAGCATAGCATAGCATAGCATAGCGCAGCATAGCATAGCGCAGCATAGCATAGCGCAGCATAGCATAGCGCAGCATAGCATAGCATACCATAGCCTAGCCTAGCCCAGCATAGCATTGCGCAGCATAGCATAGCATAGCATAGCATAGCAGAGCATAGCATAGCATAGCAAAACATAGCATAGCGCAACACAGCATCCACTACTGCTGCTGCTGCTGCTGCTGCTGCTGCTATATATATGTACTATATAGATATGTGTGTGTGTGTGTGTGCGCACGTATGTTCCATGCTACTACTACTACTACTACTACCGCTACTGTTACAACTACGACGATGAGGAGGAGGAGGAGGAGGACGGCGTTTACCGCTCCTAGTAATGTTGCTTTCCTAGAGGCTCCAACTCCCAGGCAGGGCCGCACTGGGATTTTTTTTTTTTTTTTTTTTTTTCCTTCTTTTTGTTGTTTTGTTTTTTGTTTTTATATATATATATATAAGGATTTATATGAATGTTGGCAGGATGTCTCGAGCGAAACGCTTGTTTTTCATAATTTGTTGAGGCTGTCTCGAGCGAAACGTTGGTTTTGCAAACTTGGGGGATGTCTCGAGCGGGCGCCTCGTGGGGGGCCAGAATTTAGAGGATGTCTCAAGCGAAATGCTTGTTTTCACGTCCCGCTCGCAGGGATTCCGAGGATGTCTCGCGCGTGCCGCGTCCCGCGCGCAGGAATTTTTAGAATGTCTTTATTAATTCCCTACCTAGGCTCTGCCTAGAAGGGTTCTTACTCTCTAGCTTAAAGGGGCCGGGCAGTGGAAAGCGCCCCGGGCGGTTCCCCCAGTCCCCTGGGAGCCAAGCAAAAGCAACAGCAAAGGTAAAAGCAAACGCGCGGTTCCCCCAGTTGCGCTCCCTGGGTGCAAGCAAAAGCAAAAGCAAAGGCAAAAGTGAAGGCAAAAGCGAAGGCAAAGCAAAAGCATAGCATAGCATAGCATAGCATAGCATAGCATAGCATAGCATAGCGCAGCATAGCATAGCGCAGCATAGCATAGCGCAGCATAGCATAGCGCAGCATAGCATAGCATACCATAGCCTAGCCTAGCATTGCGCAGCATAGCATAGCATAGCATAGCATAGCATAGCATAGCATAGCAAAACATAGCATAGCGCAACACAGCATCCACTACTGCTGCTGCTGCTGCTGCTATATATCTGTACTATATAGATATGTGTGTGTGTGCGCACGTATGTTCCATGCTACTACTACTACTACTACTACTACTACTACTACTACTACTACTACTACTACTACTACTACTACTACTACTACTACTACTACTACCGCTACTGTTACAACGACGACGATGAGGAGGAGGAGGAGGAGGACGGCGTTTACCGCTCCTAGTAATGTTGCTTTCCTGGAGGCTCCAACTCCTAGGCAGGGCCGCATTTTTTTGTATATATATATATATATATATATATATATAGTAGGATTTATATGAATGTTGGCAGGATGTCTCGAGCGAAACGCTTGTTTTTCATAAATTGTTGAGGCTGTCTCGAGCGAAACGTTGGTTTTGCAAACTTGGGGGATGTCTCGAGCGGGCGCCTCGTGGAGGGTTAGGATTCAGAGGATGTCTCGGGCGAAATGCTTGTTTTCACGTCCCGCTCGCAGGGATTCCGAGGATGTCTCGCGAGTGCCGCGACCCGCGCGTAGGAATTTTGAGGATGTCTAGATAAATTCGTTTGGTTTGATATGATTTATTTGAATTTTGGTAGAATGTCTCGAGCGAAACGCTTATTTTTCATACTTTGTTGAGGATGTCTCGAGCGAAACGCTGGTTTTGCAAACTTGGGGAATGTCTCGAGCGGGCGCCTCGTGGGGTGCCAGAATTCAGAGGATGTCTCAGGCGAAATGCTTGTTTTCACGTCCCGCTCGCAGGAATTCCGAGGATGTCTCGCGCGTGCCGCGTCCCGCGCGCAGGAATTCTGAGGATTTTGGCAGGATGTCTCGAGCGAAACGCCTGTCCTCCGTAGCGCGTCCCCTTGGCACGTCCCGCGGTGCGTCCCCATGGCACGTCCTTGGCATGTCGCTTGGCGCGTCCCTTGAGACGTTCCGCGTCGCGTCCTCCTGGCATGTCCCCCAGTCAATTGGCTCTGGGGCAGCTACTATGTGTTCAGGCAGCTCGAGCTAAGGTCCAGATCAGTTCGGTCAGGACTCGGATGCAAAGGAGGACTCGATCCACGAGGCTATAGAGCATAATCGCGGCACGGTACATCGCAATTCAGCACGGCGCAGCACAGAACATCTTTCGGCACGGTACATCAAGATCGATACACTCAGCATTGCAACTTGGCACGTTCCTTGGCACGTTCCGTGGGGCGTCCCTTGACGAGTCCCCCTGGCACGTCGCCTGGCGCGTCCCCTGGCACATCCCGTGGCACATCCATTGGCACGTTCCGTAGCGCGTCCCTTTGGCACGTCCCGCGGTGCGACCCCATGGCACGTCCCTTGGCACGTCGCCTGGCGCATTCCTTGGGACGTTTCGCGGCGCGTCCTCCTGGGATGTTCCCTGTCCATTAGCTGTGGGGCAGCTACTATGTGTTCAGGCAGCTCGAGCTTAAGATCCAGATCAATTCGGTCAGGACTCGGATGCAAAGGAGGACTCGATCCACGACGCTATAGAGCACAATCGCGCCGTGGCACATCGCAATTCAGCACGGTGCAGCACAGCACAGCCCTCGGCAGGGTACATCAAGATCGATACCTTCAGCATTGCATTTGCCCGTCACTCAATCAGGTGTCTTTGAAAACGCTGCCATGTGTTACAGTTCTGTATTCCTTTCCGGGTTCGTGGATCGATCATGTTTGGGCTTCCGGAGGCGTCCTGGCACTTCTGAAGTGCACCTGGATCAGAGACTTCCAGAGACCGCCAGGGGAGCAGGGAGAGGGAGGCCGGAGAGGAGCAGGAGGAAGAAGGGGAAGGCGTAGAGGGATCGTCATAGTCGTGATGCTGTCAGCAATCGTTTTCACAGCAATATCAACAACCATGTGGAGCAGGACAAAGGAGCATGAGCAAATAGCAGAGGACGCATGGCATGATGAAGATGGACACCCATGCCAACAATACCATGGATGGTAAGACGGTCTGACGAGACGGGCAACAAACTTCGGGCCGATCGGCCCGCCCAGAAAAGGGCGCACGATGTTAATTTCCGCTGATTCGACGGCCATGTGATCAGCCAAATTTCAATCGATCGACTTGGCAATCGCCGTGTCTCGTCAAGATCGCTTTCGGCGGCACCCCCTGGGGGTGAAGGCAGAGGGGACGGGCCTTCTCAGAAGGCTCGGAAGGCATTCCGCCTTCAGAGAAATTTTCTATCAGTCTTCTCCGAAACCACAAGAGGCTTCTCACCAGGCAGGCGGGCTTCTCGGAAGCCCTGCCCACTCCCCACTCCTCCCCGACGCCTCTGCTCCAGCCGACTTGCGTAGATCAACCTAGCGAAATCAAGGTAACTCCCGATTCATCCATGGTCAAGGGCGCCCTCGAGGGCGCGAAGTTATTCGCGCTTCGCGCTTCGCGGTTCGGCTCCGATTCCTCCTCATCCTCCTCTTCTCCCCTTGGAGGCGGCGCGAGAGCGCGAAGTTATTCGCACTTCGCGCTTCGCGCGGCGCGAAGCGCGAAGCTGGGAGCCCTTGATGGTCGGGAACTTTGGAATCGCGTGTCGCTCCACCGGATCTGGCCCACCGCGCCTCGGCGCGACACGCTGCCATCGTCGCAGTCCCCAAGGCGTCCACGGCCCGAGCCGAGCCTCCCGCCCCGCGAAGCGGGGCGACGCGTGATCAGCTCGCAGGGCACAGCGGGTCGCTGGGGCCGCCGCCGCGACACGCTGTGCAAGAGTTCTGGACCGCAGGCAGATCCATGGGTAGCCAGGTAGCTCGCGAGAAATGCACGCAGATCCGGAGAAATCGTGGAAGATCCCGCGCGAGTCGAGGGACATCATCAGCTGACAACTAGCACCCAGACTCATGCGATTCTCAGATTTCCCCGGGCGGACTTCTGGGGGGAAATGTAAGCGTGTGTTATCGGATGGGGGTCCCCCGCTCGAACGGGAGCCCCCCACGGGGCCCGACTGCTCGCACCCAATCCTGTAGCGCCTTTGTCGCCATGCCCTTCCCCGCTCATCCTCCCTACAGGTTTGAGTGTGTACTGCTCTTTCCGCAGACAGTGGAAGCTCCACCGCACCACAGGGGAGGCAAGGCAGCAGTTCCAGCCCGAGACCCTGGTGGACATCGGCTCCCGGCCAGGCTGGGAGACGACGCGCACCGAGAGCTGCCCCTGTCGACCCAGACCCCAGACGTTATACTTTTTCATGACGTGGATCCCCAGCTGTCTGGGCTCATTTCCTTGGACAGGTTTTTCATCCCGAGTCGTTTTGGACGGTCCTCAAGCCCAGTAAGGGCTCCCAGGGGCCGAAAATAGCGAAAAACCGACCGTCCTGCATTGGCAACGCTGTCTCTGCTTTGCGCTCTGTTTGCGCTTGGCTCATGATGCGAACGGCATGCGCACGAGCTACAGTGCCAACACCGTATCATGTGGATGCTTGCGAGGGAAGATATTAAAACGTCATGACTCGAGAGGCGGCGAGCACACCCCTCCCCTCCCGGGGTCCTGCTGGCGAGCACCAGCCTACGCCGGCGGAGGCCGCCGTCGTTGCGAGCCTCCGCGGGCCTTCTGCCGAGCAGCCCCCGCCGGCTCGTCGACGGCGAGGCCTCCTTCAGCAGGCACCAAGCTCTTTGACTCGGGGGCGACGATGGGGGCGAACAGCCCAGGGGAGAGCAAAACATGTATCCAGGGGCGCCCATGGTCCACGCCTTCGGCGAGGCTCCCTGGCGAACACGCGTGATGCCTGCCCCTGGTCTCGGCATCGCCCAAGCATGCTGAGACTAAGTGCACGTCTGCACCCCGGGGTGCGACGCGCGCGCCGAGAACTCTGACAGTGTCTGCTCGGTGGCGGGCGCTCTCGCCGCCATGCCGCTTGGGAAACCATGTGCAACAAGATGCTTGTTCTATATGCTCGGGTCGGACGCGCGCCTCCAACAGAGGCACACAGTGCACTGCTAGCACAGTTAACCCGCGTAGTAGAGATGAGCGACGTCCCAAGGTTACCCTTGCATCCTTCCCCTTCGGCCCGTCTTCGGCCGCCTGCGCTGGCCGCGCCCCGCCCGCAGAGCGTCGACATGGCTTTCTGAGCCCCCTGCGTCCTTGTCGTTCGTCCTTATTCTACGGGTTGGCCGCAGTATGTCCTGCTGCGTCCCCTCGGCTCTTCGCCCCCCGTCGTCGCCCCTCGGGACGATACCCGCGCGCAGCCGACGAGTGGCAGGCCGTCGGGGCTCGCCCCTGGGCTGCTCGGCCAGGCGCGTCGCGCCTCGCCTCGCCCCCGCAGCCGCATGCTCGAAGCACCGAACCCCCCCCCCGCGCAGGGACCGAACGTAGGGCGGACGGGGCGACGAGACCTGTACCCGACCAAAGACAAGGGCGCGCTCGAGGGCGCGAAATCATTTGCGCTTCGCGCTTCGCGCTTCGCGCTTCGCGGTTCGGCTCTGATTCCTCCTCGTCCTCCTCTTCTCCCCTGGGGGGCGGCGCAGGCGCGGAGCTCTGCGCCCCTGCAAGGGCTCTGCTGGGGCGACCCAGGGACTCGGCAAGCGTGGGACGACCCAAGGACCCACGGGGTCGGAGGCAAGGTCTCGGAAACACCGAGCGACGGACGTGGGGCGGACAGGGCGGACGGCGCGCTCAGAAAATTGGAGCCGGCTGGAGGAGGAGGAGGAGGAGGAGGAGGAGGAGGAGGAGGAGGAGGAGGAGGAGGAGGAGGAGGAGGAGGAGGAGGAGGGGCGGGCAGGTGCGAGGTTCTGTTGCTGGGAAGTTTTTTTTTTTTTTTTTTTTTTTTTTTTTTTCGGCCACCAGGCGCCGTTTTCGGCCCCGAGGCCGACAAAAACGGATCCAGGGTAAACAGACTGCACCAGACGAACTCCGGGAGGGGTCTGGGGATCGATTTTGAACGTATTTGGCGCCACCCGTCCTCCTGGCAGATTTTCTGGGAACTTTGGGACAGCGTGTCGCTCCGCTGGTTCTGGCCCAGCACGCTGCGGCGCGATACGCTATCCACGTCGCAGTCCCCCAGCGTCAGCGTCCCAGCCTTTCCCAGCCTCCCGCCCCGCGGAGCGGAGCGACACGGCATCCGCTTGCAAGGCGTAGCGTGTCGCGAGGACTGCTGCCGCGGCACGCTGAGAAAAGTTCCCGACCGTATGCACGGGTTCCGGAAACACCTTCGAAGGTAGGAGGAGTTGCTGTCTCTTCCTCGGCGGAAGGCAGCGGCCGGCCAGCGGGGGGGGCGGAAACAAAATGGTGGCGGCTCCGCCGGTGGAAGGCCGGCAGAAGTAAGATATGCGCCCCCAAGAGATGGTAGCATTTTGGGCTCAGGGTTTCCGGAACCCGCCGCACTTTTACCCCAGGTCTGGCCCATCCTGGGCCCAGGGGCGGTGTATACGCCCTCCTAGCATGGGCGGGCCCTTAATCATCCCTCGAATCGAGATAGAGTGGATGTGCACAGATCTCGTCGCCCTAGCGGACACCCGTGCCCGCAGTGATGCAGGCTGGCCCGTGGGTGGGGACCCCGCCGCCGTTGCGAGCTGCTCTCCCGCCGCCGCCGCTGTCGCTCCTCGGGGGGAGGGGAGTACTGATGCCGCTGCTCGTCCTGGATAGCCCTCGTTGCCACGGCTGGATCCGCCTCTAAATTCTGGTCAGAACGCGCCGGTGCCGCTGCACGTCCTGGAGAGCCAGTCCTCGTGGCCACGGCTGGAGCTGTTTCGACATTGTCGGCAAAACGCGCTGGTGCCGCTGCTCGTCCTGGGGAGCCCTCGTTGCCACGGCTGGATCCGCCTCGAAATTCCGGTCAGAACGCACTGGTGTCGCTGCTCGTCCTTCAGAGCCCCGAGCGTGCCCCTGGAGAGGTCTGGGGAGCAGCGGCATCGGTACCCTTCTGCTTCCCCAGCTCGCTCCTCAGACTCCCGCCCCCCCCCCCTTCCCACCCCTCCCCCCTTTCCCCCCCGCCACCCTGCCTCCCTCCCCCTTCTCCCCCGTGAGGAGGAGGAGGAGGCGAAGGACCCAACCATGGAACGTCGAATGGAAAACATGGAAAACCACCCTGTGGGCTCCGAGACCCAAAATTACTGATGTGAAGGATTTCGGCTCGTCGAAACCATATATAGAGCTGTGAGCACCGCAAGACAGGTGGAAACGAAGGTCGGGGGCGAGCAAGATTGGTAAGGCGTGCGTGGGAAGGATGCAGCGACGTTGCCGATGGGGTCGCAGAGGTCGGCCGTGGCAGGTCACATCCGCGTCGCGGCTGGTCTGCGCGTCGGTTGGCGCGGCCTCGGGTGGGCAGCAGGAGGCGCAGCCTTCGGTGGAGCTCCCCAGGGGGCCACGAAGCGTGTTGAAGGGTGTGCTGACATGGGCGCGGTCACGCACGCGCTTCCTGCCACTGAGGTCTTCGGTGGAACCTCCTATGGGGCGACGAAGCGTGTCATGTGTTTTTGCAAAGCTGTAACTGATAATGATGCTGATGCTGATGCTGCTGCCGATGGTGATGGTGATGATGATGCTGCTGCTGATGATGATGATGCTTCTGCTGCTGATGATGATTCTGATTACGATTAGGACATACTTACCATTGTGATGATGAGGATGGTGATGCCGAGGATTCTGCTGCTGATGATGAGGCCGCTGCTGCTGCTGCTGCTGATGATGATGATGATGATGATAATGGTGATGATGATGCTGCTGCTGATGATGATGCTAGTGCCCATGATGATCACGATGGCGACGACGATCACGACGACGACGATGACGAGACGATGACGATGACGATGGCGATGCCGATGACAATGATGATGCTGACGATGATGATGATGATGATGATGATGATGATGATGATGATGATGATGATGATGATGATGATGATTCTCATGAAGATGAGGATGATGATGATGTTTCTGATTCCGACGATGGTGGTGATGATGGTGATGCTGATGTTACCGATGCTGATGCCGATGAGGATGGTGATGGTGATGGTGGTGATGCTGATGATGCTGATGGTTATGTTGGTGATGTCGATGATGACCAAAGGTATGATGATGTTTATGGTGATGGTGATGTTGTTGATAATGATGCTGATTCTGATACTTATGATGATCATGGTGATGCTGATGCTGGTGATGGTGCTGATGATGACGCTGATGATGATGATCGGGATGCTCGATCCCCCATTAGCGGACAGCGTGCGATGATGCTGATGATGCTGATGATGCTGATGCTGATGCTGCTGCTGGTGATGATTTTGGCGACGAAGACGACGGCGACGGCAGGACGGTGATGCTGATGCTTATGAGGATGATGAGGACGATGATGATCATGCTGATGATTGTTATGATGATGATGATGATGATGATGATGATGATGATGATGATGATGATGATGATGATGATGCGGATAATGATGATGGTGGTTGTGATGAGGATGGTGCTGATGCTGATGCTGATGCTGCTGCTGCTGATGATGATGATGATGCTGATGCTGATGCTGATGATGATTACGACGAGGATGATGATGCTGCTGGTAATGATAATGATAATGATGATGGTGATGGTGATACTGATGATGTTTACGATGATGCTGATGGTGATGATGAGGATGCTGATGATGCTGATGACGATGACGACAATGACGACCACGATGAGGATGACGATGATGACGATGATGATGACAATGACGTTGAAGAGGATGATGATGCTGATGATGATGCGGATGATGATACTGATGCTGCTAATGATGTTGATGGTGATGATGATACTCATGACGATGCTGATGATGCTGCTGATAATGATGATGGTGATGATGATGATTGTGATTCTGATTTGGATTAGGATGGTGATGAGGATGAGGATGCTGATGCTGCTGCTGCTGTTGTTGATGATGATGTTTCTGCTGCTGATGCTGATGAGCACCATAATGATGCTGCTGATGATGAATCTGTCAATGATACTGATTACGATGGTGCTGCTGTTAACGATGATGAGGATGTTGATAAAAGTCGTCACGATGCTGCTGCTGCTGATTATGGTGAGGCTGATGATCGTGGTGATGACGATGATGATGATGTTGATGATGTCGCTGATCATGATGATGCCGATGATTCTGAGGACGACGGTGATGATGATAGGGATGGCGATGTGAGCACAGCGGTTTGGATAGTAGAAAGAAGTGAGCTGCAGCTTTCTCGGATCGAGCCCGCCCCGCGCTGCGCCCCGGTCGTTCTCGTGGCTGATGCGTGGAGCGCCCGCGGCTAGAGCGCGGGCGGTCCACGAACCTGTCTTTGGGTTCGAGGCCTACTCAGGGGCCGCTGTCGGCGGCGAGGAGGCCGCACCAGAGGCGGCGGAGGACCCAGAGGGGGTCCCTTGGGTCGTCATCCCGGGCATCACCCATCGCGGGTCGCCCAGAGGGGCAGTGCCGAACCTGTGGTTCGGGCCGCCCCTGCCGCTGGCAGCCACTGCTGCGCGATCTGGACCGCCCCGGGTTCGAGCGATGACCTCGTCGGGGTGCAGTAAGGACGGGCGATCGCGTTGCAGGCGATCGTTGCAAGACTCGGCGACGGCAGGGTACCACCGGGTGGGATCGTCTGCGTCGGTTCTCGTCGTTGGGCGAGGCGATCGACAAGTTCCTCGGCCAGCTGCGGGAGTACCCATACAGTGTCAGGGTGTTCGACTGGACCAGGGCATCATGACGACGTTGCCGTCGGGGGCGCTGCAGCAGGCCAGGGACGTCCTGCTCCGCTCGTGGCTGCTCGAACTGCCTACGGCTGGGGCCCGCGCCGCCTGCGCGGCAGCGGGGTGCGATGCCCGGGCCGTCGGCGCCGAGTTCGCGCGGCTCGGCGGCCCCGTCGTCGTCGATGCCCGGACGCAGGACGCCCTCAGGGACTTCGAGCTGGAGAAGCTCATCGTGGTGCCTGCCGTCTGCCCCCTCGCGACGCCGGCTCGCGCCTCCTTGGACTATGTCTCGGTGGCGCTGTGGTCGGCCCTGGGCGAGGCAGACATGGCCTGCGCGGAGGTCTCGTCGGCGTTCCTGGCCCGGCTCGCCGGGATTTGCGCGGAGGGCGACGTGATCGAGTTTTTCTATTCAGCTGGTGGGGCTGCGCAGCCGTGTCTCCTCGAGCGCCGCCCCGCGGCCTGGAAAGTCAATCTCCAGCTCCGGCCCGTCGTGTTTCCCGCCCCCGCCCCCCGGGGCGATGCGGGGCGCGTCGGCTTCCAGCTCTCCGTCGACGATAGATCGATGGGGGCCAGCGCGACAACGCGGGCATGGGCGACGACGAGGTCGACGCAGCCTGCGGCGCTGCCGCGTGGCGCCCGCGTGGCGGGCAGACCTGGCGCGGAGGGGGGGGCGCCCCTCAGCGGGCAGCGCTGTCGCTGGCCGCGCCCGCGGACGGCCTCGCGTCGCAATTCCGCGGCGCGCCAACGTTTCGCGCGACGATCTACAGAGCTTCAAGCGCGACCTGCTGGAGGCCATCGGAGCCCAACTGAAGGGTCTTTCGAGCAGAATCGAGCAGGTCGAGAAGAAAAGTCTGAGGGCCCGTGGCCTCGCTTCTGCGCCACCCCCATCGCCGCTCTGGGGTCGCCCCTCTAGGCGTGGCCCTCGGCGAGCGCGCGGGCGCCTGCTTCCTCTGCCCCGAGCAGATTGCCCGCGGCGCCGCCATGGGCGGCGGCCCAGCTCCCAGGGGCGCGCCTCCCCAGTCCAGCGCGGCAGAGGAGGCCCCAGCGGCGGCGCGGGGGCTGCCCCAGCGCGCAGACGGGCCCTCTCCGCGCGAGCAGGGCAGCCGCGCTGCTCCAGAGAGGGGGCCGACCTCGACCTCGGGGCCCCGCGGGCGGCCGCGACGCGGGCGAGGCAATCCAGCTGGCGAGGCTGCGGGCTCTGGATGCGGTCGGCGGCTCCAAGCGGGCGAAGGAGGGCGAGCCCACCCCGGGGGGCCCCTTCTTAAGGGGGCGCAGCCTCGAGCTCTGGACAGGCGGGCCCCGTGGCTGGGATTGGCGGTGCCGCGTGAGCAGCGGGGCTCCTGGCGCTCAGCGGGGCCATCGATATTCAATGTATTATTATTGCTGCTGCGACCCTCTCTTTCATCTACTGCTCCTAATCGTATTGCAATTGCTGTTGCAATTCTATATCTTCCGTGCAACTACGACTATCGTCACTGGCGCTGTTTTCGGGGAGGGCCGGACAAGTGCGACCCGCTGTCTTGGGATGTCTCGTGGTTCCTTAGGGTGCTGTCCGTGGCCGCGCGTGCTCGGGTAACCGATTGGCCAGAGCAACAATGCCGCGCTCCCCACCCCGGCGCGTCGCGCCCCAGACGAAGCTCGAAGGCCCGCGCGACCCGATGCTGAGTCAGCGCCAGCGCGCGCCAAGTCTGGGCAGGTGTCGGCCCGGCGCCCCTGGGACTGAGGAGTGCTGGGCCAGGGGGAAGATCCACAGCGGCGCGGGCGTCCGGGCGGCGAAGAGGCGCAAGGACTACCGGCAGCTCCTGTTATCAGGCACCAGGCGCCCGAAAACGCCGGGCCCAGACGACAGCGACATCGGCGGGCGCATGTGGGCAACCGTGGCGGCGTCAGATCGCGCGCGCGCAGGGCGTGCCGCGGCGCCCGGAGGCAGTCAGCACTGAGACGCCGCTCGACATCCTAGGGGCCCGGCGCCCCCGGGGCTGGGGAGAGCCGGGTCGGCGGGGGGGTCGGCCGCGGCGAAATCGCCCCGGCGGCGACGTGGCGCGAGGACTATCGGCAGCTGTTGCTCTCGGGCGTCCGGCGCCCGAGAGCGCCCCGCCCCAGCGACCGCGACGTCGGTGGGCGTTCGCGGGAGAGAGCGACCCGTCAGTGGCGGCGTCGGATCACTGGGGCGCTCGGCGGCGAGGTCTGGCCATTGCGAACTCAGCATTGCCTGCGATTCGAGAGAGAAATGTTGAGAATGCTCCCAGGAAGCGCGCAATGCGCTTCCTGGGAGTTCAACGCAACGTCGTCAGCGACACAACCATGGGGAGGGAGGGGGGGGGGCCTGGGGGGGAGCGGGGGGGAAGAGGAGGACATGGGGGAAGAGAAGGGGAACATGGGCGGGGTCTGCGGCGCCCAGCCGAGGAACGGTTTTCAGTGCTTAGCCGAGGAACGGGTTTCAGTGCTTGGGACTCCTGAGGCAGCCGTGCCCTCAGACGAGGGCGGTGCCGCCGTCGTCGCGGGTCGCCCTCGGTCCGCGAGGGCCGCTCAAAGTACGGTCGCGGGCGCGCGCGGCGCATGGGCGAGAGCTAGAGTTAACGCGAACGAGCCGCTCCCAATCCGTGGAACTCGCGCGCGCTTTTGATGGCGAACGCGCGCGGCGCTAAGGCGAGAGCTAGATTTTGACGCCGAGCCGCCCTCGATCCGCGAATCTCGCGCGCGCGCGCGCTTGGATGCCGATGTGAGCGGCGCTAAGGCGAAAACCATATTTTGAAACCAAGTTGCCCCCAATCCGCGAAACATTTCGATGGCGAGTGCGCGCGGCGCTAAGGCGAGAGCTAGATGTTGAGAAAGAGCCGCGTTCTATCCGTGAGGCTCGCGCGCATTTTCTACAGCGGCTGCGCGCAGCGCTGGGGCGAGAGCTATATTTTGAATCCGAGCCGCCCTCAATCCGTGAAGCTCGTGCAGTTTTTTAAAAGCGCGTGCGCGCGGCGCATTGGCGAGAGCTGGAATTTGAAAACGAGCCGCTTTTCATCCGTGAAATTCGCGCACATTTCTTTAAACCAATGTGCGCGGCGCTGAGGCGAGAGCTGCATTTTGAACCTGAGCCGCCCTCGACCCGTGGAGCCTGCGCAAATTTCTATAGCGAACGTGTCCGGCGCAGAAACTAGAGCTAGTTTTCTTCAGCGGGCCGCCTTCAATCCGTGAGATTCGCGCGCAGTTTTAGGAACGAGTGCGCGCGGTGCTAAGGTGGGAACAATCTGTTGAAACCAAGCCGCCCTCAATCCGTGAATGTCGCGCACATTTGTAAAGCGAATGCGCGCGGCGCTAGGGCGAGAGCTAGATTTTGAAAACGAGCCGCCCTCAATATGTGGGGCTCGCGCACATTTTTTTTAAACGAATGTGCGCGTCGCTGGGGCGAGGGCTAGATTTTGAAGCTGAGCCGCCCTCAATCCGCGAAGCTCGTGTGCATTTGTAAACGCCGATGTGCGCGGCGCTGGGGCGAGAGTTACATTTTGAAAACGAACCGCCTCTCGTCCGTGCAACTCGTGCACGTGTGTTTGAAACGGGTGTGCGCGGCGCTCGGGCGGGGGCTGGATTTTTGGGGCGAGCCGTCTTCGGTTCGTGGGGCTCGCGCGCGCGCCTGAAAACGAATGTGCGCAGTCCTCGGGCGAGAGCTAGATTTTGAAACCGAGCCGCCCTCAATCCGTGAACTTCGCTCGTATTTCCATTTCGAATGCGGCGACAAGGCGAGAGTTTGATTCAAACAAACGGCCGCCTTCAATCCGTGAGATTCGCGAGCAGTTTTTTGTGTCTTCTTCTTAGAGAGAGAGAGAGAGAGAGAGAGAGAGAGAGAGAGTTTGTTTCTTCCTTTTGTTCTTCCTTCTTTTTTTTTTTTTTTTTTTTTTCTTCTTTTCCGCTTTTTTCCGTGAGATTCGCGAGATCCGTGAGATTCGCGCGGCGCTGAGGCTGGAACGTGGGGGCAGGGGGGGGGAGGGAGGGTGAATGGGGAAGGCGGGGCCACTGGCCGCCCTCCGCTTGCGTCCGTTCTGCAAGGGAACGGCTCGGGCGAGGGCCCCGCGCCCAAAAGCGAGCATTTTTCCACGTTCCGTGGCTCACGGCAGGTTTGCGCCGTGTCGACCGGCGGCGACCCCGCCAGCGGCGTTCAAGGTTGAACGCCGCCGGCGACCCAGAATCGGTCGATGTTGAGCGATCGGACGTTGCGGCAGCGGCCGATCGTTCCAGGTTGAGCGATCCCTGCGGTGTCAAAAACCAACGCTGGGGTCGGCACGACACGAAGCTGCCGTACCTGGACAGGAAGGTGGGCCAGGGGAACCTGGGTGGACCTGGAGGCGTCCGTGTCAGAAGCCAGAGCGCCCAAGGCGAGTCCGCACTTGGACAGTCTGCCGGTCCCGGGGTGGCCCCCCCCAAGCCGCCCCGAGGGCCGGGGGGTCCTTTCTCCACATGTCGTTGCCGCGGTCGGACCTGGCGCCGCTGCTCGTCCTGGGGCGCCCGCGTCGCCGCGGCCGGATTTCCGGGGCGGCGGGGGTTTCGGGGGGCGGATGGACGGGGGATCCTGGCGCCGCTGTGCGTCCCGGAGAGCCCTTGTCGCCGCGGCCGGCTTTTCGGGGGGCGTCCGAAGGGGGGTTGGTCCCGCGGCCGCTGCTCGTCCTGAAGAGCCCGTGGCGCCGTGGCCGCACGGCGGGGCCCGGCGGCGCGGCCGTGGGCGGCGGGGCGGGCGCCAGCGGCGCCGCCGCGAGCAGGACGACGGACTCCAGCAGCGCGACCACTATCATCATGACGCACCCCCGTGGCTCGACCGCGCGCCACAGAAGGGGACTCCAGCACCACGACCGTGGACCGCCGTGCGGACTCCAGCATCGCGACCGTGAGCAGCCGGGCGGACTCGTTGGGCGGGCCGAGCGGGCGGCAGCGATGCCGAGCCCGACGCGCACCCCTCCCGACGCCACTCTCCCGACGACGCCCCGCCCGCCGCCCCTCGCGACGGCGCCCCCCGCTGCCTCCCTCCCAGACCCCTCCCCCGGCCCTGTCCCTCCTCGCTGCTCCCTCCCCTGCGCCCCGTCCGCCGACTCTTTCGACGCCCCCGCCCGCGCCCTGCCTGCCAGTCTGGGCGTTGCGTGGTGCCCAGCCTGACGGCCCGCCGCGCCAGCAGCTCCAGCCGACGATGGGGTGATCGCGGACACGCATCCGTGCGTGACCCTTCCGCCCGCCCGCGCGGCTCTTCGCTGCTCCCCTGCGACGGCGGCCGCGGGCGGAGCTCCAGCGCCGGCTCCGGAGGGGGAGCTCCTCGGCGTGCACGGCGCAAGCTCCTGACACTTGGACCGCGTTGACAGACACCCGTGTCCAATGGGACTCATTCGCTTCGGATTATAGGAAGCAGGGCAATGGGCGGGCGCGTCCTGAGGATGTCCCAACTCGCGTCCTGAACGACATCCTTAGCTCGAAGCGGGCCCTCGTGGCCCGGGTCGGGAGGATGCAGCAGATGGGTGGTGAAATTGGGACGGCCGGGCATCAATTCTGTGTTCGGCGTGGAGGTGGCACCCACGACCTCAGCCGGCACGACGACACCTTCCTCCGTCGCTTCCTCCACCCGTATGAGCTGCTGTGATCCACCCGTACACCGCCGCTCCAGTGGGGGCCAGTCGCGTGGGCCAGCGGTCAGCGGCGTACCTGGTTCTCGCGGTCAGCGGCGTACCTGGCGTCGTTCCACAAGCAGTTGCGCCGCTCAGGTGCGGCTGCGCACTGTCTGCCCGGGCGGCGCGCAGCCCTGTTGCCACAAAGCGTTGCGCCGCTCAGGTGCGTTCTCTTTTCCTTTCCTACTCCCCCGCCTCGGTGACCTCCGTCGCCTCCCCTCCCCTGGCGCGCTTCCGCCGCCCCGCGTGGCGCGTCACCAGCCCTTCGCGTGCCGCCCTGGCCACCATGGCCCTGGCGCCGCGTCGCCCTGGCGCGCGGGCCCGTCTCTGGGCACCCGCGCCGGCCCTTTGGCTTCAGTTGTGCCGCCCCCCAGTGCAGTCACCACTTGGGTCGCTGCATCGGCGGGCGCCTCCCATGTTCAGCCGGGCCGCCGCTCACGCTGCCACGCG
Source organism: Prorocentrum cordatum (assembly GCA_963575745.1). NCBI lineage: Eukaryota > Dinophyceae > Prorocentrales > Prorocentraceae > Prorocentrum > Prorocentrum cordatum. Next base: position 235,441 of record CAUYUJ010003670.1, read on the forward strand.
GGCTGCTGCCGGCCCGTCGTGTGCCACCCGCGGGCGGGGCGCTCCTTTCGTCCTTTTCCTCCGCCCCTCCTCCTCCTCCTCCTCCTCCTCCTCCTCCTCCTCCTCCTCCTCCTCCTCCTCCTCCTCCTCCGCCCCTCTCGCCTTTTCGCTGTTTTCCCTACCTCAACTCGCGCCGCCGTGGCGCTGGCGCCGCCGCGATGCCTCGCCTTCGGCGTGCAGCTCAGCCCCACCCGCCCGGTGCCGCCCCGACGCGACGCCTTAAGCCCCCGACGCGGCTGCCGCGCCTGTGCAGCGGGCACCGCGCAGTCGATGTGCCTGGTGGATTTGGCTTTTTTGCGGATGGCATTCCTTGGGCTCGAGTGCTGGTTCCACCTGATCTTCACCGTCGCTGCGCCTTGGCAGCGCCCGCCGGCGCGCCCCGGTCCCGGCCCCAGCTGCTGCCGCGGCCTCCGCTGCCCTGGCTGGCCGCCACGGCCCGATCACTGGAACTTTTCCACGTCTGAGCGCCCTGCCCATCCTCCTTTCGCGCGGCCGCCCTCGTCTTCGCCTCTCTCTCTCTCTCTCTTGCGCGTCGGACAGTTTGCCTCTCGGTTGCCCCCCGATTCGCCGATTCGCCCCGCGATGGTGCGGCTTGCCTCCGCCTCGCTCCGACGGAGAACATGTCGGTCTCGTCGTTCTCTTCACCCCGAACCCCCCTGACGCGGCCACCCGCCTACTGTGCCCGCGTTCCACCGCGGTCCATTTCTTTTCATCTGGCCTGCCCTGCAGAAGAGAGGGGGTGGAGGGGGTGGGAGGGGTGGGAGGAGGACAAAAACATCGAGGCGGTTCGAGAACAGGGAGGGTCGAGGTCTTTGAGCGGTCTCGGCCAACTTTCGGGGCCCCAAGAGCCCAAGGGGGCCTCAGAGACCTCCCAGAGCCCCCTGGGGGAGGGGGCCGCGGCAGTCCAGCTGCGCACGCCTTTCATCTGACGCCCCAGATGGGGGGAGCGGCGGGTGGCGAGGAAGTCGATGGGAACCGTCGAATCCAGGCGTCGCAAAAGATCGCGGCTCGGGGGTTGCTCAAGCTGTGCCTGGCCCAGGCGGGCCCCGGTTGTTCGCTTCATGTTGGAGCCCCTGAGACCCCTGGGCCTCGTGAGGGGCGATCTGGAGGCCGCGGGGACCTCCCTGGACATCCGGGGGACACCTTCGGCCACGGGCACTTTCGGCAACACCTGGGCGACGGCCAGCTCTGCGACGCTCTCGGCCTCTGGGTCGCTTGGCCCCGGCCCCCCAGGACCGTCGAAGCGGGAGTCGGGAGCTGAGACGCAGGCCCTGGAAGAGAGTTGGGGGTCCCTGGGGGGCACCTTTTTGAACCACCGACTGGGGGGGGGCCAAGTATATTCGCACCCTTCGCCTGCCGAGGCTCCTGAGGATCGATCCCCTGGGTGGTGGCTCTGGACCAACTCAGGAGGGAAAACACGCAGAAAGACACAACATACACGTCGATTTCCAGGAAAACATATGGTAAACTATCAGAATTGGAGGGGGCGTGAATCCAAGGAGTACGGACAATAGGGGAATCCTGGGATTTGCGTCTGTTGATTCGTGTGTCCCTGGGCCTCTTCAGTGATCGGTTCCCCAGGCGGCTGTGATGGACTAGCTCCGCCTCGCAGGAAGGAGGGAGGGTTCCTCTTCCCCTCGTCTTGCCTGGGGCCCAGCCACCAGCCCATGCCGAGGCCGCGAGCACCGACGGCGATGATGCAGCGGCAGTCCAAGCGGCCCACCTGAAGGCGCCAGCGCCCTCCCCCCCGCACGGAAGTCGATTGGAATGTCTCTGGAGTCCCAGGCAGCATCCTGCTTGTTTTCTTGCTCGCTTCCTTCTGCCTCAGTCAGTGCCCGCATTGAAAGAGCTCGCGCGAAGAGTGCAGGGATCTGGCGGAAGCGCGCCGCCGATCTCGACCGGCGGCCATGTTCCTGGGTTCCTTTTGGGTCTTGTTGGAAGTTCCCCGCTGATTCTGGTAGGCGGCTGGATTCCAGCGATCCAGGTGCAGAGAGCACAGACAATAGTTACAGTGTGCAAAGAGCGTGCGTATATAATTGAGAGTAGAGAAGCAGAGTGAGAGAGAGAGAGAGAGAGAAAGCGAGAGAGAGAGAGAGAGAAAAAGAGAGATATGGAGAGAGACAGAGAGGGAAATAGAGAAAGAGAGAGAGAGCGAGAGAGGGAAAGGGAGAGAGAGAGAGAGAGCACAAACAATGTATGCATAAAGAGACAACGAGAGAGATTATGTGTATGGAGAGAGCCGCAAGAGTGTATTGTATAACGCTGCAAGACGAAGCTTCTTGGCCACCCATTATCCATCGTCGCCAGTTTTGACTCCAACGTCACTTTCTCCAAGGGTATACCCAGCATATCTCGACACAATGTTCTGCCGAAGATGTGATCCCACTCTCGAACCATGGAGTGTGCAGTGGTGTGTTGACTCAGCGCTTTGAGCCTTCGAGCCTTGAACACCTGCGGTGCCGACAAGGACCCAGAGGACCTCTGGACATGCGGACTGCGCAGATCACCAGCTAAACGTTCCCAGACCGACTATTTGACCGTGTCTCCCAACTTGGAGGGCATCGCGCACCCCGTCCGGCAGCCCGGGTTTGATCACATACCCGTTGTTGCTGGAGTTCAATGTTGTGCTCCGTTTTACGTTCGCCGGGGTCGGGGGCCTGCTTTTCGAGGCTGGCAGCCGGACAGCATGGACTCCTTCCAGAAGGCGTGCCTCACGGACAGCATTTTGAACGCCAGGCTGGACGTTCTTGAAGATCGTATGTGAGCTCTGGCTGAGGCAACACGTGACAACGCACACACAGAGCTCCGATCGAGCAGGAGGAGACGACGCCTACCCGCCAAGGACGCCAAGTTCATACGCCGTGTCCGTTGTCTACTTCGCTTTTGTAACACCACGCACGCATTCTCCAGTGTGACCACGCCGACGGTGCTCAAGGTTGACGGGAAACCGACGGCCGATAGAGCAAAGTGGTTGGAATGCGGGTGCATTTTCGGCCGTCACAGGTTCACCGACCCAGAAAGCTCACACGACCATCAATTTTTCAGGCTCGCCGCGGGAGTAGCTGCCCACAGGAATGCAATCCAGGTGTTCGCATGCGGTTCCCCCACCCAGGGCAGCGTTCGTGGCCCCATAGGGAGCTCCACCGAAGGCCCCAGTGGGGGTGTTCGCATGCGGTTCCCCCACCCAGGGCAGCGTTTCGTAGCCCCATGGGGAGCTCCACCGAAGGCCCCAGTGGGGGTGTTCGCATGCGGTTCCCCCACCCAGGGCAGCGTTTCGTGGCCCCATAGGGAGCTCCGCCGATGGCCCCAGTGGCTGCTCTCGCACGTGGTTCCTTCACCCAGGGCAGCGTTTCGTGGCCCCATAGGGAGCTCCACCAGAGGCCCCACTGGCGGATTCGCATGCGGTTCGAAGGCCGCATTGGGGCTGCTCTCGCATGCGGTTCCCCCACCTTGGGCAGCGTTTCGTGGCCCCATAGGGAGCTCCACCGAAGGCCCCAGTGGCTGCTCCCGCATGCGCCCCCCCCAACCAGGGCAGCGTTTCGTGGCCCCATAGGGAGCTCCACCGAAGGCCCCAGTGGGGGTGTTCGCATGCGGTTCCCCCGCCCAGGGCAGCGTTTCGTGGCCCCATAGGGAGCTCCACCGAAGGCTCCAGTGGCGCAGTTCGCATGCGGTTCCCGTACCCAGGGCAGCGTTTCGTGGCCCCATAGGGAGCTCCAACGAAGGCCCCAGTGGCGCAGTTCGCATGCGGTTTCCCCATCCAGGGCAGCGTTTCGTGGCCCTATAGGGAGCTCCACCGAAGGCCCTAGTGGCGCAGTTTGCACGCGGTTCCCCCGCCCAGGGCAGCGTTTCGTGGCCCCATAGGGAGCTCCACCGAAGGCCCGGCCCCAGTGGCGCAGTTCGCATGTGGTTCCCCCACCCAATGCAGCGTTTCGTGGCCCCATAGGGAGCCCCAGCGAAAGCGGCACCCACAACGCGTTACGAACAATTGCTTATGGTTGGGTCTTTCGCCAGGATAATTTAGTATCGCTAATTCGGTGGCGGGCCTCTAGTGTTTCTCTTCGTTCCTCCTCCTCTTTTGTTTGAAGGGCCAGTGTCCAGTGCACATTCCTGTAGGATGCAATCGAGTAACTTGGGGTAGGCTTTCACATCGCTTGGTACTGTCTCGGTCCACTGTTGGCTCGAAAACTGTACGCATGTTGTCGTGTATCGGTGAGTCTTTTATCTTGTGGCCGTGTAGGCCCCGGGGTCGGTAAATCACGACTGCACGCACGAGGCCGCGGGTGGATGCATGGATCTAGAGCTTTGACTTGGCGTGGGACTTCATCTGCATCACGATCTCTTCTCACTGTGCTCTCGATGCGACAGGCTCGCGGGTGAGAGAACACCATGCTGATTGAATGGTTTTCGTGAAAACTGGTAATAGTAGTCGTAATCGTAGTCGTGGTGGTGGCAGCAGCAGCAGCAGCAGCAGCAGCAGCAGCAGCAGCAGCAGCAGTAGTAGTAGTAGTAGTAGTAGTAGTAGTAGTAGCAGTAGTAGTAGTAGTAGTAGTAGTAGTAGTAGTAGTAGTGGTAGTGGTAGTAGTAGTAGTAGTAGTGGTAGTGGTAAGTAGTAGTAGTATTAGTACTAGTAGTAGTATAGTCGCAGTAGTATTAAGTATAGTAGAATATAGTAGTAGTAGTAGTATTTAGTAGTAGTAGTAGTAGTCAGTCGTAGTGTAGCAGTAGTAGTAGTAGTAATTAGTAGTAAGTAAGTAGTAGTAATTGTATAAATTGTTAATTCAGTATAGATTAGTAATTGTAGTATAGTAATAGTAGTAGTAGTAGTAGTAGTAGTAGTAGTAGTAGTATAGTAGGAGTCGTTAGGGTAGTAAGTAGTAGTAAGTAGTAGTAAGTAGTAGTAAGTAGTAGTAAGTAGTAGTAGGTAGTAGTAGGTAGTAGTAATTAGTAGTAAGTAGTAGTAAGTAGTAAGTAGTAGTAGTAGTAGTAGTAGTAGTAGTAGTAGTAGTAGTAGTAGTAGTAGTAGTAGTAGTAGTAGTAGTAGGGGGTGTAGGAGTAGGAGTAGTAGTAGTCGTAGTAGTCGTAGTCGTCGTAGAAGTAGTACTGTGAGTTAGTGCGTAGTAGTAGTAGTAGTAGTATAGTAGTAGTAGTAGTGTAGTAGTGTAGATCGTAGTCGTATTAAGGAAGTAGTAGGTAGGTATCAGTAAGTATATAGTCGTCGTCGTAGTGGTCCGTATCTTCAATAATAGTAGTAGTCGTAGTAGTGTAGTATCGTAGTATAGTGGATAGTCAGTCGTAGTTACAAAGTGTAGTACGTAGTAGTACAGTAATAGGATTAGTAGTAGTAGTAGTAGTAGAAGTAGTAGTCATTAGTAGTAGTAGTAGGAGTAGTATAGTAGTCGTAGTAGTAGTAGTGTGAATTTGAGTAAGTAAGTATAGTAGTAAGTAGTAGTAACTATAGTAATAGTAGTAGTCGTGAATGTAATGTAGTGGGTGGGAAGTAGTAGTAGTAGTCAGTAGTAGTAGTAGTAGTAGTAGTAGTAGTAGTAATAATAGTAGTAGTAGTAGTAGTAGTAGTAGTAGTAGTAGTAGTAGTAGTAGTAGTAGTAGTAGTAGTAGTAGTAGTAGGGTCAAACTGCACCTTCGTGTCTACTAAGAATGAACGGGTAAAGGGTAAGGGTTCGAGTTCGGGTTGGGGTCCGTGTTCTACGCATTCAAGTTAACCGCATAGAGTTACATTGAATAGGCGGAATTTATAGTACACGAAGAAGTTGTTCGGAAACCCACAATTCCGCCATTCGCTAATAAGAAAACGCTGCAGGGGCTATAGAGCAAATAGTACACGGAGATGAGGTTCGGAAGCCCACTGATTCTAATAGTACACGGAGAAGGGCTCGGAAACCCACAATTTCGCCGTTCGCTAGTAGGAAAACAATACAGGGGCTATAGAGCCAATAGTACACGAAGGGGAGGTTTGTGGAAGACGGAAGTGGGGCCCAAGCGCGGCGCGTTTGGCCGCGGCGACGAAGATGGGCTCCAGCGCTCCAGCGAAGGCGAACTATCGGAAGGCACCCTGAAAGGCGACGGAGAAGCGTCTCTCTGTTCCTCATCCTCTTCCTCCTCCTCCTCCTCCTCCTTCTCTTTTCTTCTCTTCGTCGTCGTCGTCGTCCTCCTCCTCCTCCTCCCCCTCCCCCCCTCCTTCTCCCCCCTCCTCCTCCTCCTCCTCCTCCTCCGCCTCCGCCTCTTCCTCCTCCTCCTCCTCCTCCTCCTCCTCCTCCTCCTCCGCCTCCTCCGCCTCCACCTCCGCCCCCGCATCTTCCTCCTCCGCTTCCGTCTCCGCTCCCGCCTCCTCCTCCTCTCCTCCTCCTCTCCTCCTCCTCCTCCTCCTCCTCCTCCTCCTCCTAATGACTGAATGCACATCAGCAGCACAAGCGGCGCCCGCGGCGTCCCTACCTGGGGCCCCGTCGACGACAAAGCATCCAAACGCATGAAGGGCCTGATCGCAAAAAGGAATCACTTACCGCGTCCGCGGCATCCCTGCCTGGAAATCCGTCGCCGAAAAGGCATGGAAGCGCACGTCCTCAAGCCCTCAGGCCCTCGGCAGCGCTAATCGGTAGGCCGTCGGCAGCGCTCCCGGCCGGTCCAGGACACGATCCTTGTGATCGGCGCGCCGAAATTGGACGTCGGTGGGCCCGCGCTCCCAATTGGACCAGGGCCACGATCCCAGTGAGGTGTGCGCCGGAGTCGCGCGCCGGAGGGCCAGGCCCACGATTCTCGAGAGGGGTGTGCCAAAATGAAGCGGCTGGCAATGGCGGTTGCTCCAAATCCGACGGCGACTCGAAGGACAGGTGTAACATTGCCTTTGTTGTTTATTTTCTAATGCGAATCCAATCCGCAGCCTCTATAGCGAAAAGTGCACGAAGGTAGGCATTGACGCGAAAGGCACGAAAGCCAGGTTTGAAACTACGATTTTTGCAATTCCCCTTGTCGGAATCCTACTAGGCCTTATACAAAAGAAAAGTACACGGACGTGAGGTTTGTAGCGTCACGAAGACCACGTGCAACCCTAGTAATAGTAGTAGTAGTAGTAGTAGTAGTAGTAGTAGTAGTAGTAGTAGTAGTAGTAGTAGTAGCAGTAGTAGCAGTAGTAGCAGTAGTAGTAGTAGTAGTAGTAGTAGTAGTAGTAGTAGTAGTAGTTAGTAGTATTAGTAGTAGTACAGTAGTAGTAGCAGTAGTAGTAGTAAGTAGTAATAGTAGTTAGTAGTAGTAGTAGAAGTAGAAGTGCTGACGCCGTCCGTCGTAGTAATTAGATGACTGTGGAAATAAGTAGTAGTAGTTTAGTTAGTAGTAGTAAGTAGTAGTAGTATAGTCGTAGTAAGTAGTTCTAAAAAGTTACGTAAAAAGATAGTAAGAAGTAAGTAAGTAGTATAGAATTAGTAGTAGTACAAGTACAGTAGTTGTAGAAGTATGAAAGTCGTGTAGTACAAATAATGAAAATGTAGTATCAGCATTTGCAGTAGAGTCGAAGAATATAGTAAGTAAGTAGTAGTATAGTATAGTCGTAGTAGAGTAGAGTAGTAGTATTTTAAAAAAAAAAAAAAGCAGTATAGTAGTAAATAGTATGTGTCAGTATCAGTAAAGTATTAGTAGTCTAGAATAGTAGTATGTAGTAAAAGTAGTAGAAGTAGTAGGAGAAGTAGTAAGTCTGTAGTAGTAGGTAGGTAGGTGGTCAACAGGTAAAGGTAGGTAAAGGTTAAGGTAGCGTAAGGTCCGGTAGAGTAGAAGGTAGGTACGTAGGAGGTAGTAGGTAATGAAGGTAGGTAGTAGGTAGGTAGGTAATAGTAGTAGTAGTATAAGTATATTAATAGGTAGTTGTAGTAATAGTAGTAAGTAGTAGTAGTAGTATAGTAGCAGGAGTAGTATTAGTATTTTAGTTTAGTATATTAGTAGTATAGAAGAAGTAAGTAGTAGTATATAGAAGTAGTAAGTAGTAAGTAGTTATAGTAGTATAGTAGTAAGTAGTATAAGTATAGTAGTTGTCGTAGTAGTAGTAATAGTAAGTAGTAGTAGTAGTAGTCGTAGTAGTCGTAGTAGTCGTAGTTGGAGTAGTCGTAGTAGTAGTAAGATTAGTGGTCGTTGTAGTAGTAGTAGTAGTCGTCGTCGTCGTCGTAGTAGTAGTAGTAGTAGTAGTAGTAGTTGTGGTGGTGGTGGTAGTAGTAGTAGTAGTAGCAGTAGGGCACTTGTGGTAGTAGTTGTAGTTAATAGTAGTAAGTAGTGTTGTAGCTGTAGTTTAGTAGTAGTAGTAGTAGTAGGAGTAGTAGTAGTAGTAGTAGTAGCAGTAGTAGTAGTAGTAGCAGTAGTAGTAGCACTAGTAGTAGTAGTCGTCGCCGTCGTCGCCGTAGTAGTAGCAGTGTAGTAGTAGTGGTAGTAGTAGTAGTAGTAGTAGTAGTAGTAGTAGTAGTAGTAGTAGTAGTAGTAGTAGTAGTAGGTAGTAGTTAGTAGTAGTAGTAGTAGTAGTAGTAGTAGTAGTAGTAGTAGTAGTAGTAGTAGTAGTAGTAGTAGTAGTAGTAGTAGTAGTAATAGTAGGTAGTAGGTAGTAGGTAGTAGGTAGTAGGTAGTAGGTAGTAGGTAGTAGGTAGTAAGTAGTGGGTAGTAGTAGTAGTCGTAGTAGTAGTAGTAGTAGTAGCAGTAGTAGTAGTAGTAGCAGTAGCAGTAGCAGTAGCAGTAGTAGTAGTAGTAGTATTCGTAGTAGTAGTGGTAGTATTAGTAGTAGTATAGTAGCAGTAGCAGTAGTAGTGCTAGTAGTAGTAGTCGTGGTAGTAGTAGTAGTAGTAGTAGTAGTAGTAGTAGTAGTAGTAGTAGTAACAGTAGTAATAGTAGTCGTCGCCGTGGTAGTAGTATATTTTCAATAGTAGCAGTAGTAGTCGTAGTAGTAGTAGTAGTAGTAGTAGTAGTAGTAGTAGAAATAGTAGTAGTAGTAGTAGTAGTAGTAGTAGTAGTAGTAGTATTCGTATTCGTAGTAGTAGTAGTAGTAGCAGTAGTAGTAGTCGTAGTAGTAATCGTAGTAGTAGTCGTAGTAATAGCAGTAGTCGTTCCAGTCGTAGTAGTGATAGTCGTCGTCGCCGTCGCCGGAGTAGTAGTAGTAGTAGTAGTAGTAGTAGTAGTAGTAGTAGTGGTAGTAGGCGTAGTAGTAATATTATTATTCTTAGTATTATTTGCAGTAGTCGCAGTAGCAGTAGCAGTAGCAGTAGTAGTAGTAGTAGTAGTAGTAGTAGTAGTAGTAGTAATAGCAGTCGTAGTAGTAGCCGTAGTAGTAGTAGTAGTAGTAGGAGTAGTAGTAGTAGTAGTAGTAGTAGTAGTAGTAGTAGTAGTAGTAGTAGCAGTAGCAGTAGCAGTAGCAGTAGTGGTGGTGGTGGTGGTAGTGGTAGTAGTCGTAGTTTTCGTCAGTAAGTAGTAACTGGTAGGTAGTATGTAGTAAGTGGCACATAGTAAGTATTATGAAGTAGGCAGTAAGGAGCGACCTGTACGTAACCAGTAGTAAGCAGTATGTAGAGAATAGTACGTCGTAATTCGTAAGTCGGAGGCAGCTCGTAGTCGTAAGTCGTGGTGAGCAGTAGAAATCGGTACACGTCGTAGTAGTACTTCGTGTAGAAAGAGGAAGGAGGACCAGGAGGATGAGGAGGAGGACCAGGAGGAGGATACGGCGAAGCAGGCGGAGGAGGAGGAGGAGGAGGAGGAGGAGGAGGGACGAAACCCCCGCTGGCAGGCTCTGCGCGAGAAGCGCATTTGGGCCAGGCAGCTTCTTATCGTGGTGCAGTGCCTGGCCCTGGTTCTTTCGCTTGTCGCCATCGGCGCCGCATTGGAGCCAGCAGCAGACGATGGCGAACGCTACGGCGAAGCAGGACGACTCACGGGTCAGACTGCGGAGGAGGAGGAGGAGAAGGAACATGAGGAGGAGGAGAGGAGGAGGAGGAGGAGGAGGAGGAGGAGGATAATGACGGTGGCGCAGGAGGAGGAGGAGGAGAGGAGGAGGAGGAGGAGGAGGAGGAGGAGGAGGAGGAGGAGGAGGAGGAGGAGGAGGAGGAGGAGGAGGAGGAGGAGGGGAGGAGGAGGAGGAGGAGGAGGAGGAGGAGGAGGAGGAGAGGAGGAGGAGGAGGAGAGGAGGAGGAGGAGGAGGAGGAGGAGGAGGAGAGGAGGAGGAGGAGGAGGAGGAGGAGGAGGAGGAGAGGAGGAGGAGGAGGAGGAGGAGGAGGAGGAGGAGGAGGAGGAGGAGGAGGAGGAGAGGAGGAGGAGGAGGAGGAGGATAATGACGGTGGCGCAAGAGGAGGAGGAGGAGAAGGAGGAGGAGGAGGAGGAGGAGGAGTAGGAGGAGGAGGAGGAGGCGAAGGACGAGGAGGAGGAGGGGTCGGGGAGGGGTGCGAGGCGGAGGAGAAGGGTGTGTCAGGAAGGGAAGAGAGGGAGAGGAGGAGCATGAAGAGTTGAAGGAAGAGGAGGTGGCAGGGGACAGACAGCTCTAAGGCCGACTGGAGGGCAGGACGTGTCCTTTCTTTGCCTTTTCCTATTTCTGTTGATGGTGGGGCTTCAGCACGGGAGCTCCAGGAAGCGGGGACGCTGTTGGTTTGGGACCGCGAGTCGACCTCATCCGCGGCGCCCAGGCGTACGTTTGCCTCTCTGGATTCCGTGCGATGCCCTGCTTCTGGTGCTGATCGTGATGTTCCAGGCACGATGCTGGACTTTACACCTTGGCTCGGGCCCCCAAGTGGGGGACACAGAGTCTTTGACCCCCCCCAGTCACCAGCCTCAGCGGGTGAGGGTGGGGGGTGGGTGAAGGTAAGAGGGAGGCGATCGCGCGTTGTCTCTGAACCTTTCCGCCATGGCGAAAGGTAGGTGTCAGACGCTGGCAAAGGCCGAGACGAGGCCGACCGGAAGAGCTTTGCTCGCAGAGCCTCTTTGGGTGGGGTGGAAGGGCCTTCGCGGGGGGAGCCTCCAGCCGGTCCGTTGCTGGCCCGCCAACTCCTGCGGAAAGAGGCCGAGATCTGACGTCACGGCAGAACTGCATCGGCACCGCCCAACCATGCTACTGTCATGTGTGCGTCGGCCCCCCAAGACCTTTTTCAAGCGCGCACGCCTAGAAATCTTGCAGAGTACGTTTCGTGGCGGGCACTTTATGGCCGAACCGCTCGGAAAGCGATATACTACAAGATGGTTGTACTATATGTTAGGGTCGGACGCGTGCCTCCGAGGAGGACACATCGTACTAGTATGTCCTTGTATGTCCCAGTGCAACATAGTTGTAAATCACGACCGGAGCCGTGAGCGTTATGTTCCTGCGGCGTTTCTCGAGCCGTATCGATCTGCAGAGTTCCGATGCATTCGTTTGTTCGGTACGGGGCCCCAGGAATTCTTGACCCTTTCTTTCCTGCAGGGCTGGCTTTTCAGCCGGGTAGCCTGAAGAAGAAACTTCCTGGGGCCCAGCGAGGACCCCCGGGTGGCCGAAAGCAGCGAACAATTTCTGTATCGATGGACCTCATGAGGTCTGGGTCCGCGATGGTCCCAGGGCCCGACTCCGGGCCCATACCGCCCGGTTTGAGAAGGTCCTGCCATGCTGGCGCATCTGATGCCTTCAGCAATTTCCGCTGGAGCACTCAGCCTTCTGGCCACTCAGGGTGACAGTGCTCTCCCCCAGCGTGCCGGGTCGGCCCAGCGAGCGGGAGGAGGTGGGGGGCAGGAGGAGACGCGTGGCGCTGCAGAGACACATGGAAGACACAACAACGCAGGATGGTTGTGAAAGGCAAAAGCAGGAGGGGGACGAGGAGGAGGAGGAGGGAAGGAAAGAGGGGAGGAAGGAGGGAAGGAAAGAAGGGAGGAAGGAAGGACAACTGCACTGGGTTCTTGGCAGTCGTTCCCTCCGCTCGAGTCAAACTGGCTCCCGCTTCCTTCTCCGCAGCCCCTTGAGGCAATCGTGTCCTCGCTGATCCTTGTCAGTCCCAGGCGTCTGATGTCTCGACAATGTCGGTGCGGGTTCCCCAGGAGTCCCGACCCTTTCCCCAGGGGCCAGCTCTCCACCCCGAGCTGCATTCCTACGGTCTGCAGGCCCGAGGGCCTCCAGAGGCCGAGACCTGTTAGAAACCGTCCGTCGTGTTTTCACAGCGCGAGCGGCTTGGTTTTCGGGTCATGACTCGGGGTCTCCGTCGGCCGGTCGAGACGTTATTGGGGCACCCCCGGAGCGCTTTCGGCGAGGTGCACCAGCTGGAGACCATCCCGAGGCGAGAGCGCCCAAACATCACCACCCACCAAACCACCCCAACCCAACCCGAAGGCTCAGATTTACACTCGATTTCCAGTGGGGGGGGGGTCGGGAAACATCGAAAAAACACGTGGAACCCTTACCCCCCCCAACCCGAAATTCGGGTCTTCGGGTTGGGTTGGGGTGGTCTGGTAGGTAGTCAAAACACGTCGAGCAGACGCGATGTTGTCGCGACGCGAGGGGTCCTGGGATCGCATCCTCGCCGTCCCGAGGAGCAGTAGGAAATGATGACGCGTTCCGAGATCTGCAAGAGTTTCGAACTTTCCCACTGCACCGCGCCTGTTTCATTTACAAGGGCCGCAGGATACTCCGGAGTTCCTAGAACAGTACCTACCCTGGTACGCACGTGCTGAAACGCAACACGTGCCGTGTTCAAGATGTCTCACGCACGTGTTGGCCCACGCTCTGGCGAACGTATCGCGCCAGAGCTACGCTTTCAATCTGCGTGCTGAGCTCCGTGTCAAGACGCCACGGGTTGCGCGTCGCGTATCGGGGCAGCTGAGCCTGGAACGCGTCCTGAGCCAATCGCATCATGACTCGCTACTTACCAAGCCTCCACCACCCAACCCGAAGGCCCTGGACCAATCCAAGTTCCAGATTAAGGAGGGTACGGGTCCGGTCGTGGCTCCTCCGTGTTCTGGAGTGCCCCTCCCCACCAGAAGTCGACGAGCCGAACGGTGACTTCGGGTTCGGTTGGGGGTGGTCTGGTAGGCAGTCTGTGGCGTCGTCCTCGTTCTACCCGTGGCCGTTCCGCCAACGAGGGCGTTCCGCTCGGCGCCGGGCCGGCCCCCTGCGGCCGCCGCGCTGCCGCCCAGGGTGCCGCGGGGCCGCCCTGTCGCGCGCGCGCGCCGGCCCGCGATGCTCGGCCGGGGCGGCGCCGTCGTGGCGCGGCCGGCGGGGCACGGCGGACACCGGCTGCTGGCGCGCGTGAGGATCGGGGGCGTGCTGGCCGACCCCCCCGTTGGCGGCGAAATCCGAGGCATACACCCTAGGCGATGCTTAAGAAAACCTAAGTTTTCGTCCAGAGTCTCGATTATTCTTAAGTTTTCAATGTAAATCCCACGATTTTAATAGACATGTTGGGTTTTTATTCAAGTTCTGAGACTATGAATTTCTTATCCCATGATTTCTTAAGCATTTCGCAGGGTGTACCCTCGCCGGTCATCAGAGGAGGAGCAGATGGTTATCCCTGCCGCTACCCTTCCCTCGTCTTCCCATGTTTGGGCCTCCCGGGAGGCCCTCCTCGCCACCGTCGGTTTCGCCTCGAAATCGTGGTCAGAACGCACCCGGGGCCATTTCCAGGGAGTAGCGGTATCAGTACAGTTGGTTTCCCCAGTTCGGGGGTGGGGGCGAGGGTTGAGATTGTAAGTCACGGAAGTTTCGGCTCGTCTTGAATTGAATGTTATCGGCGAGTGACGCCCGATAGCGTTGAGTAGAGCTCCCAAGCGCCAAGCACCGAGTAGCGCTGAGTAGCCCACGATAGCGCTCAAGTAGCGCCGACTAGCGACCAATAGCGGTATGGGAGTAGCGGTATCAGTACCTTTCGGTTCCCCCAGGCTCAGGCAGTTCGATGGGCGGTGGGGGCAGGGCTCGGATGTCGCCACTTGCCCAGCAAGCCGGCCCCAGATCTCCGACGGTATGATTTTTCACCGTGTTCTAAGATGAGGTTCTTGCTCTTGATGCGATGCTTCCACCTCCCCCCTCCCTCTTCCGTCCTTCCCGCCTTAGTCGCCGTCCCGGTTCGAGGTGTTGGGAGCGGCTGCCAGGCAGCCGCGAGCCTCCTCGGGACTGCTGCCACACGCGCCAGCCTGCCTAGCGTGCCAGGGCAAGCTGTGCCCAGAAGTCGATCCCGGCGAGGCGCCACAGAGAGGACCTTGTGGCACCGACGACAGAACATATCGCAGTCGAGCACGGGCTCTTGTTCAAGTTTCTGCCGCACCTGAACTACTCGAGCGCCATCACACCAGTGGGATGGCTCAGAGATATAGGCCGCGTGGTCCCAGGGATCGAGCACCACGCAATGGAGATGCACAGCCGCCATGGAAGGTCGCGGCCCACAGGAATCTCTGGGAATGCGTTACTTGCTCACGTCAAAACTCTTGGTCTTCGACTACCTGTCTGAAATGTCAGCCCAGTAATAATGAGCACAACCCTTGGCAATGCTGGTCACAGTCTACCCGTTCGCCTTTCATACCAAGAAACCCCAAACGCGCGAATTACACCCAGCCGAACAAGGCCAAGGGGAAGGACAAGGACCTGGACCTGACGGACAGCCCTGTGCCCATCATGCCAGCGATTCCCGAGTTCGCGACCAGCCGCAGGAGTTGGAAGGAACCTTTTACAGATCCGAAGTTCCATGGCGACTTTCGACGCACTCTTACTGCCACCATGGTGTCCTTGGAAAGGCATATACATTGTGCCATTGACATGGATCTTGATCTAGAGCCGATCGCTAACTTGCGTGAGGGACGCAGCGCCGTACTGTATATAATAATGCAGGTTCGTTCGCCGCAAGCCACGGTGTCAAAACAGAAACTCTTCGTGAGCACTTGCCGCACATGTTTCATGGACGCGCACGTCAAGTGCAATGAGCCCGAAGAGTTACTTGAAGCAACAGAAGTTCACTGTGAGGTCCTTTTCAAGACGAGTTTGCGCAAGCTGAGCAGCTGCTCGACAATCCAGGAAATGGAGGATGACGCAGCGTCTTTGGGCCAGCCCATCTCAGCCAGACGAGTGCAAGTAGAAGGGGGCGAGGGCGAAGACGAGCACGCGTCGGAGTACGAGCCGGCGCGGCCCCAGCAGCCGGTTCGTCGGGGTCAGCGAGTACCTCGGGCACCCCACCCGCTCGCTCACAAGGGGGCGCCCGGTGTCCGGTCGCCATCGCCAGCAGTGCCGCAGCCCGTTTTCGCCAAGGGAGAGGCAGCCGCACAGCAGGCAAGGGCTCGTGCAAGTGCGGCTCCGGGGCAGCCATCGCATCAGCGGCAGCCACGTGCGCCTCCTCTGCAAGTTCGACCCCTTGACGAGGCCTCGTTAATGGCACCAGCCCCTGGCATTACACCTGCGGTCTTCGCCGCCCTCCAGCAGTAAAGCACCCAGTTGCTCGCGAACGTGAAGACATTCCAGGATGCGGTCGCCGCGCTCCGGCGGGAGATAGGTAACATGCGCGCAGAGCGAAGAGGCAAACCGCCGAGCAGTTCAAGCAGGTCGCATAGGAGGCAGCCGAGAAAGCAGCCACCGTGACCCCTCCGAAGAACGGCGAAGCCAGGCATCCGACCCTGTCGCTGGATTGAGACATGCTGACCGCGGGCGCATGGAAGTATCGCGCGGCCGACCAGCAAACGCATCCAAGTCCTTACGGCGCCGACCTCTCCGTAGCCAGGCTGGGGCTGACATCCGGCGCGGGGTCGACGGAGGTGGCGTCCTGGGCGGGGAGCAGCAGCAGCTGCTGGTCGCGAGGCAAGACGTCCGTGACGCAGTCGAGAAGGCCACGGGCGCCATCGGCGAGAACGGCGTCGCGGAGCTGCTGAAGGCGCCTGACCCCCCGGTCGCTGTTCCAGCCGGCGCTCGTTTTTTTCTAGCTCAACCACTTGCGTGCGCCGCTGTGCGCGCGGGGCTCATTGGTCTTTGGCGCGCATTCGCAGTTGGTTGCCCTCGGCATTTTGCCGAAGGGAAGTGAGTCGGGTGACTCTCCTATCTTGAATTCGCAGGCCGCCGTCCAGAGACCGGGATTTCCGCTTTTCGTGCCCCTCCAACTTCCAGTGCAAAACCATGCCGCTTCTTCGGGCGAGCCCGGCAACGCCGCGACGAATTTGGGATCTGTCGTCAGAGGCCCGCGTGTGTCACTCGCACCATTCCCCCATTCCGCTTCTTCAAGGGGGAACTTGCCGGGCCGCGCTGGCCCGCGCAGCTCTCTGCGGGCGTGCATTCGTTGGTGCAGCTCCGGCGCCCATCGGCGATCGCTGCGCCGTCGGTCGCGGCGCCCTCTCCCCAGATGCAGACGCCGATCGTCTCCGAATTCTCGCCGACGCCGGGCGAGATCCTGGTTGGGCTTGGAGTCGTCCGACCCGCGAGCTCCGCTCGGAGCGGGGCTCGAGGGGGCAATCTGGGCCGCGGCTTGGATGTCATTCGCCGTCGAGATCTTGAGCGGCACCCGCGTGCCAGTTACTGCTCAGGCAATATGGAAGTGTTGCGTGTGTGCACGGCTGGTTGTGCGCAGTGCGCGTTGCGTCGCGTCGCGTGCCTACCCGATTGCCTTGCGCAAGTCCCACCCAGGTGTGTCTCTATGCTCGCGCGCGAGCGCGTGCGCGGACTCATTTCGCATCCTTTGGTGGATCCGTGGACGTTCTGACTTGGGTTTACGCGATGGCAATACTGCCGGCTTTCTTTTATCCTGGTTGGCGCAGTCGTGAGACGCATGGGCGGCATGCGCGCGCGCTGCCGCGGCTCCGTGCAACGCGCGCCTCGCCCCGCCGACAACGCGCCTTTCCCCTCAGCATGGGGGTGAGCTACCCGAGCCGCTGCCCCCAATCATCGGCCCCCCCGCGGTCATTCTAGCCACTGAGCGCCCCGCGAGAAGGCAGCGAGGTTCTCGCTGCGACGTGGTTTGCCGTTGCCGGCGCGCTCGCCCCTGGGCCCGAGAGCCTAGACAGGTGCTAACGAGGACCTCTATCGTTTCTCAGGTTTCGACGCCCAGGGCAGAATGATGTAGCTAGCGGGTCCGTTTACATGCGAATCGGACTTCGTGGTGGGGTCGTCTGAAAGGCGATTGCGGCGCTCGGGCGCGCTCATGTCGGGGCCATTTCTCGCTGCGTGCGCGGGCGTCCTGCGCCGGCAGGGGGGGGCGCGCGCTTTGGCTCAACGCGCAATTCGACTACGCGTGAGAGTGGCCCTTCGCCAGGGTGACCTCTGGTGCTGGCCCGAGGAGGGTCGGGCAATTTTTCCCGTGGAGTAAGCTTCACTTCGCGTCGGCGCCCGCATCGCACGATTGCGCTCGCATCTGGGCGCGCTATGTTTGGGCCTGCCCCGTGCAATCGACAGCAGCGCGCGCGCGTTGCACCCTGTAGCATGCACTAGTTACCCGAGGGGGAGCCTGTCGATCAGTCGGGGCCGGCCCAGGACCAGTCCCGAATCCCAGCCCAAATCCCGAAACGTCTGGCTTGAAAACCTTTGGATAGCCTCAAGAAGACAGTAAGACCCCCCCTTTTCCGGTGGATTATAACGCCCCGCGCCCTGGAGCGTCATGGCTGCACCGGAGTACCTGGCTGCGGGGACTCGGGGCCTAGCTAGGGCTTCGCAGAGCCGAGCAGTGCTAGGCCTTAGCAGGGCTCCGCAGGGCTCAGCAGGGCTCAGCAAAGCTCAGCAGGGCTTAGCAGGGCCTAGCAGGACCGACCAAGGCTCCGCAGGGCTGAGCAGGGCTTAGCAAAGCTTAGCAGGGCTTAGCAAGGCTTAGCAGGGCCTAGCAGGGCTTGGTAGGGCTTAGCAGGGCTTAGCAGAGCCTAGCAGGACTCAGCAGGACTTAGCCGGGCTTAGCAGGGCTTTGCAATGCTTAGCAGGGCTTAGCAAGGCTTAGTAAGGCTTAGCAGGGCTTAGCAAGGCTTAGTGGTCGTAGTAGTAGTAGTAGTAGTAGTAGTAGTAGTAGTAGTAGTAGTAGTAGTAGTAGTAGTAGTAGTAGTAGTAGTAGTAGTAGTAGTAGTAGTCGTAGTAGTAGTCGTAGTAGTCGTTGTCGTACTCGTCGTCGTCGTCGTCGTCGTCGTCGTCGTCGTCGTCGTCGTCGTCGTAGTAGTAGTAGTAGTAGTAGTAGTAGTAGTAGTAGTAGTAGTAGTAGTAGTAGTAGTAGTAGTAGTAGTAGTAGTAGTAGTAGTAGTAGTAGTAGTAGTAGTAGTAGTAGTAGTAGTAGTAGTAGTAGTAGTAGTAGTTCAAGCAGAGCGTGGCCTAGCAGTGCCTAGCAAGGCTTAGCAGACTCAGACTGCTCAGGCTCACTCACTCAGAATCCGTGCGTGCCCGCTCCTCGGGCTCTCTCGTATTTCTGGGTCCGCGGGTGCTCAGATAACGCGGGGGTGCGGGGCGGGGGGGGTACCCTGGGGTGCCCCCCCCCCCTGGAAGGCCGACGAACTATTATTTCTGTAAGGAAGATGTAAAAGGAATCGCATGGGAAAGGAGGAGGAGGAGGAGGAGGAGGAGGAGGAGGAGGAGGAGGAGGAGGAGGAGGAGGAGGAGGAGGAGGAGGAGGAGGAGAGGAGGAGGAGGAGAGGAGGAGGAGGAGGAGGAGGAGGAGAGGAGGAGGAGGAGGAGGAGGAGGAGGAGGAGAGGAGGAGGAGGAGAAGGAGGAGGAGGAGGAGGAAGAGGAGGAGGAGGAGGAGGAGGAGCAAGGAAACACGAAGAAAACATTGGAAAAGCATAGTTGTGCCTGAGTTGTGGGTCAGGGGCTTGAGAAGTGCCTGGGTTGTGTGTCAGACACTGGAACAGTGCCTGGGTTGTGGGTCAGAGACTGGAACAGTGCCTGGGTTGTGACTGAATCCTTCTGCTCAGACTCACTCACATTCAGACTCATTGTGCTCAGACTCACTCACAGTCAAAAATCGTGATCCTTCTTGGCATTGTGGTACTATTCATTAGTATGAGCATTATTATTATGATCGCTCTTGCTTGGTTTATCATTCGTATTGTGATACTCGTGCTCAGACTCAGGTCTGAGCATGGCTTAGCAAGGCTTAGCAGGGCTTAGCAAGGCTAAACCTCGGACCGCGCTCCGGCCCACGCCTGGCAGGGCTTGGCAGGGCTCAGCAGGGTTTAGCAGGGCCTCGCAGAGCTTAGCAGGGCCTAGCAAGGCCACGCAGGGCTGAGCAGGGCTTGGCAGGGCTTTGCACGGCTTAGCAGGGCTTAGCAAGCGTTAGCAAGGCATAGCAGGACCTGGCAGGGCTTAGCAGGGCCTAGCAGGGCTTAGCCTCGGACCTCGCTTGGACCAGGGTTTAGCAGGGCTTCGCAGGGCTTAACCGGACTTCGCAGGGCTTTGCCTCGGACCAAGCTCGGACCACGCCTAGCAGGCCATAGCAGGGCGTAGCAGCGCTGACCAGTGCTGAGCAGGGCCTGCCTAGCAGGGCTGACCTAGCAGGGCTTAGCAGGGCCTTGTACAGGGCGTAGCAGGGCTTGGCAGGGCTTGGCAGGGCTTCGCAAGGCCCATCGGCCCGCAGGGCTTAGCAGGGCTTAGCAGGGCTTAGCAGGGCTTAGCAGGGCTTAGCAGGACCTACCAGGGATAGAGGTCCACAGAGATGTGGGCTAGATCCTTGACATTCGTTGCGACACCCCCTCTTGGCCTCATTGGGGCGGCCACCGATGGATTTTGTTTTCTGTTTGCGGCGGGTGCTAAGTTTATCGTTCTACGAAAACTGCCCGCCTGGAGTATTGAAAAAACCGGGTGTTAAGAATAACCCAGGGGGGTTTCTTAATGCCTGGTCAGGGTTATTTTTGTGTATCTTTGAATATTTTTGAATATAGTTGAGAATGTTTGAAGAACCAATGGGGATCTTTATTGTTACAACTTGTCCAAATATATTCAAACATATTCCAGGCTTTCGGATGGGGCCAGTACTGGCCATGATGACGTCATCGCGATGCAGCCTGGCAGTGCCAGACCTCGTCGCGGTGGCCCCCGGCGGCGTCTGTTCTCGCAGCGCCTTCGAAGGGCCCTTCGGGGCGCTCGAATTCAATCGGCGGCATTTCGCGTTTGCCCGATGGCGCAACCGCGCAGTCGTGGCACTTCTCAACGCCAGTGGTAGGGTGCTGGGGGTGGTTGCGGTATCCGTCCAACGCTCGCAGGTCGTAACAGGCGCGGCACTTCCTCGACAGCACAGTGGGTGCGCAGGGAATGGTCTCCGTATCCGTCCCATTCTCGCAGGATCTTCCCAGGAACCTAGCAGGAGCCGGAGGGCATTTCCTCGCGTGTTTTGGGGCGCGGCGTGTTCGTAATATCTCAACTCGCAAAACATATGATACGAACTTGTGGGGTCGTTCGGTGACGTAGTTTCGATCCCCGCGCCTTTCTCGATTTCGGCCCCTGTGGCCCGTGATCGTCGGGCCCCAGGACCATTCAGACGTAGTAAAAACTGTCCCTGGGGAGGGGGTGAAGATTTCTGGGCAGCGCATCCAGAGAGCAGCACACCGTCGGATGTCTGGGACTCCTTCTGACGACCCCCCCCGCCGCCCCTCGCTCCGAGCCGCGGGCGGACGGCCGCAGGGGAACCCCCGAGGGCGAGGGGCTCGTCACGAAAGGGGGCTCGGCACGGCAGGGGTTCGGTCAGGTCGCGCCCGAGAGGAGCGCGTGCAGCTTGGCGCTCGCGGGGACGCCAAAAAACCCCTAAGCGTGCGCCCATGCCTTGAGAGCCTGGCGTCACAATTTTCTCACAACGGGCAATGCCACCCGACCTTCAGGGCTCATTTCGATTCCACCGATTCGATTCGATTTCGATGGTCTCGAATTCCGATTCGTTAGACTTCTGATTTCGATTTGGACTTCGATTTCTCAACCGAGGCCTACTAGCCTCCCGATTTCCGCCGATCGGACTTCTCCCGACTCGGTTGCCAATTTCACCTATCCGATTTGTTTTCGATCGTCGATCTGGCTTTTCGATTCCATTCTGGGCTCTCCTGGACCTTCGGGCCCTGGGGCCGTCGCGTATAGTTCCAGCTCGAAGAATTTCGCGCCAAGATCCTCGTAGCCCGGGGTCGCTTGTACTCCGAAGCAGACTTCCGCTTTCCATTTCACTTGGGATGGCTACGAGATGTGTTGTCGACCTTGCCGACAAGATTTTGCGGCCGCCGAAACGGGACCGTATACAGTGATAACATATTGTTCAGCAGCCCGAGAAGCGGCGCTCTGCACACAAACAGACGGGGCTTTGGGCTCGATTCACAGGGTTCCCTCGGGGAGAACGAGGATGGGGGCCACTGGGAGAGGGACGGGGGGGGCACGAGAACTGCCGCATGTATTTCGGCTCTGCCACCGGGCCCCTTCCTGAATAGATGGCCGCCACCCGCGCCGGGATGCGCCGAGAAATGCAGCCACGGGAGCGGATTCGGCAGCACCCCCTCTGCCATGTTCGAAGTTGTCTGGCAACGAGGGAGACAATTGCTCATGATGTACATCTCCTTGTAGCTGGCACGAGCGAGTTCGTTGCCATCGAACATCATTGAGGGCTGCGGCCCTGGCACTCCGCCCATCGCGGGTGGGCCTCTGGCCGGTCACAGTGCGCTTCCCCTTTGCTCCCCCCTCTCCCCCACTGTCGTCCGACCCGCACCCTGAGATGCGGGCGACCGAGCACAGATCGTGACGGCCGGCGTTGCGTCCTTCTCTGCATGCCGGAGGCCGTCTCCTGGCCTCGGGGCCAGCAAACGGATTGGACTGTGTTTGCGCGGAACCAATGAAAAAGACGGAGGAAGGGAGCAGGAGCTAACAGCGATTCCAGGACGAGGTCCGGCCCCGAACTTGGCCGAGCAGCGTGGGCTGCCAGGACTCCCGAAGCCTTCCCTGGGGCCCGATTTTCATCCCAGGTGTCCTGTGGCCCTGCGAGGGCTCCCAGAGGCCAGAAACTATGGCAACCCTTCCGTCGTGATTTTTGCCGAGACGAGAACCCAGACATGCCTTGTCCTGACTCTTTCGTTTCGGGGTTCCCGGAAGTCCCGTCCCCATCCCCCGGGCCAGTTTTTTGTCGCGGGCAGTTTTTTGACGGTCCCACGGGCCAGGCCAGGGCCCCAGGAGGCCGAGAATTGCCAAAGACCTCCCGTCCTGGTTTTTCCACGACGCCAGGCATATAATGGAACCCTTCCGTCGTGATTTTTTCCGCGACGAGAGGAAGCCTGGGGAGGGGATCAGGGGCAACGAGGGGATCCTTACTATCCCGTGATGAGGGGTAAAGAATGTCCGCTAGTGAATTTCTTCCATGCCCTCAAAGTGCCCCAAGCAAAACGTTGAGTAACCTCCAACGTCAGAGGCGCCCCAAACGCCAAACGCAAAGCAAACCTCACAGCAGAGAAGGGCGCTATGCTGAGAAGGAGGAGGAGAAGGAGGAGGAGGAGGAGGAGGAGGAGAGGAGGGATAATATCAGGTGAGGAGGAGCGCGAGGAAAACGAGGAGGTGGAACAGGGGGAAGACGACGATCAGGAGGAAAGGAGCATGAGGAGGGGAAACGCGTCAGGGAGGAGGGGGAGCAAGGGCAGGACGATGGGGGTGAAGGGCGCACGGACGAGGGCGGTTGTGAGGAGGAAGGGCAGAAAATAATCGAAAGAAGAAAATGGGTCGGAGAATGTGGGGGCAGAGCCATTAACGGGTCCTCCCCGCCCCGGGCGTTCTGGCCCCTCCTTAGGACGGTTGTCGTCGTCGCCATCGCCGTCGTTGTTGCCACCGTCGTCTGGTCTGTTCGCGCAGGCTGGGGCTACTCTGGGGACACTTGTCTCACTACTGCTCGCATTTGCAACCCGTCCCAAAATATTTGGCACGAAAAGCTCGGAACCCCGTAAAGACCCCTCAGGAGTGAAGAGTGAAGATCAGAAGGGGAATGAGAGGACCTGAGGACGCCCATTCCATGACAAAGGGCACGGTCCCGGTGGCCGATTCCCCTTGATGTGGGAAGGCGCTGTATTACTATCAGCGCCTTCCTATATACATCAAGGGGAATTGGGTGGCTTCTGGTGCGAACTCCATTTTTGGTTTTTTGCGGGGCGAATCGGCGGGGGAGGGCCCTGGGGTAAAGGCAGAGGCCCTGGGGTAAAGGCAGAAGGCGTGGACCTGCTCAGAACGCGGCGCTGGGGACTGTCTGGGAAATCGAGCAGCTCGGAACGGCCTTCTTAGAAGCCTCCTTCACTTCCAGAGCCCCCGCGCGTCATACCCCCCCGGCCCCTCAGACAAGTCCTTTGAGATTCCCCCTCACCCACCGCCTGCGTCCACGCCACCGTCGTATCATAGCCATTTTGGCATAGGGAGTGCGTTCCGCCTCCAGATGTACATATGTTGGGTCGTCGGCCAAGCCGAGAGAGACCTTCTCAGGAGAAGGCAAAGAAGCAGCGTGCCACCGCCAAAACTGGATCAGATCGATCGAACACACATTGCAAATGCAGTCGAAAATTGTCGAGTGTCCTGGGAACACTCCACGGGCCAACCGCCGTTTCCGGATGATTTCAAGAGGCTTGAACACAAAATTGTTGGCGTGGCGTTGATCAGATTTCAAGGTATGTTGACGGACAGCCTTTCTCAAATGTCACCAGATCGTAGGGCTGCTCTGAATTACAATGGTGCGTCAGTTCCTCACTCTGTCTGCGTTGACGTTGTGGATGCAATTCTTCTGGAAACGCCCTTCGACATTATTGCAGCAGAGTACGGACTATTCAGACCCAAGCACCATTTCTATATTTTAACTGAAGAGGCAGCCGCTGACATGTTGGACTGCCTGGACATGCAGCTCGGGACTCCAGTGCGTCAGACAGTCGCCAGGTGGTGTGAGCAAACATCTTGTCTCTCCCCTGCCCCCTTGTCACTTCACCCTGGATTCACCCTCCTCCCTCCGCCCTCCTCACCCTTCACCGTTATTCCCTACCTAGGCTCTGCCTAGAAGGTTCAGAAGGGTTTTTACTCTCTTAGCTTAAAGGGGCCAGGCAGTGCAAAGCGCCCCGGGCGGTTCCCCCAGTCCCCTGGGAGCGGTTCCCCCAAGTCCCCTGCGAGCTTTAGCTTTAGCTTTAGCTTTAGCTTTAGCTCTAGCTTTAGCTTAGCTGTAGCTTAGCTTTAGTTTAGCTGTAGCTTAACTTTAGCTTAGCGTTTCGCTTAGATTTTCGCTTAGCGTTTAGCTTAGCTTTAGCTTAGCTTTAGCATAACTTTAGTTTAGCTTGAGCTTAGCTGTAGCTTAGCTTTAGCTTAGCTTTAGCTTAGAGTTAGCTTAGCTTTAGCTTAGATTTAGCTTAGCTTTAACTTATATTTAGCTTAGCTGTAGCTTAGCTTTAGCTTAGCTGCTGCTCAGCTTTAGCTTAGCTTTAGCTTAGCTTTAGCTTAGCTTTAGCTTAGCTTTAGCTCAGCTTTAGCTTAGCTTTAGCTTAGCTGTGGCTTAGCTTTAGCTTAGCTTTAGCTTAGCGTTACTGTTACTACTAATGCTGCTTTCCTAGGGGTTCCAACTCCTAGGTAGGGTCGCACTGGGATAATGTTTTTTTTTTTTTTGAGCTTGCCCTCTGAAGGTGGCAGGATGAGCTGGGGGTGTCTGACACGCCCATAACATGTTTCCAACTTCCTGCCTGTCTTGCCGCATTGTGCTGCGCCAGATGTTGGTTTCACCTTGTCTTTGACACCAGGAGCAAATGTTCAAGGCTCGCTTGTCTTCACACGGAATGGCGCAACATTTGCTCCGGCGCTGGCCCTGCGCCAGCTCAGCCGCCTCAGCCTCAGCCGCCACCCGATGAGGGGGATCCAGATGATCTCCACATTGAGCCCAGGAAAGATATTATGCAGCGTGAGATGTTCATGCAGATATCGTCGTCTCTGCGGGCTTGGCACCCAGCCATCGTCGAGAGCTGTGCGGAGAGCCGAGGCCTGTTGGAGACATATGTCGAGTGGCTCGACGCTTGTGCTGCGAGCTTGGTGATCGATGATTTCACTAGCGATACCTGGGTTCGCACTTCATCCCGAGGAGGAAAATTCCGCCTCGATAGCCAGTTTAAGGGCCAATATTCTGCTACGTTTCTCATCCACTGCCTTGTTTTTTCGTTCCATGTCAGAAGCGTGAGCGTCTATGGTGTCCAGCGGAACCCGTTGCAGCTGATCATGGAAAGAGCGATGCGGTGCTTTCCAGCAGCGGCAGCTCAAGCAGGCCATCAACTTTTGAAGAGCGCCGTTTACCCTAGCCCTGCTGTGATTTCTCGGTACAGGCTTTATCTGGACGTTGCATGGATGGTCCACATGCAGGACGTGCATTGCCGAATGATTCAAGAAGATGGGATTCTTGTTGGATTGATGGACTCGAGTCCTCAGGGAAACCGTAACTGGCTTCTGACTGAGTACTCTTACCTCCGAGGTGATCAAATAGACGAAGTTGAACAAGCATTCCTTAACATGGTCAGCCTCTCACGGAATGAAGAGTATGACGAAACTGTTTTTGATTGGGCCATGAAATCATATGGCAGCGTTGTGAATGCTGGTTTTTCTCGACATATACTTCCACCTGCGGGCCTGGGCGCGCACCACGCCAGCTCCGCGCACAAAGCGCACTGTTGGTTCCATGCCCACAGGCTTGAGTCAGTTGACTGGGATCTTACTCAACACTTGATTGGAAAATATTTCTCGATGGCATTGGATTCGGGCCCGGAAGCAAAAATCGATCGAGCGCGCACGTCTGTTGAGGTTTTTTTCCCATGGTGGTTCTCCCTCGCCCAGGAGGGCGGCGAATACGACATTCCTGAAGATGATAATCCTGACCCTCGCGACCATCCCTTGGACACATCCCATATCATTGTGATTCCTGGTACATACCATGTAATTGAACTTATTGAACAGAGAATGCTGGGTCACCTAGAAGCCTACGAGGAAATCAAGCCGCAAATTGAGAGTGCAGCTTACATATTGCATCACAAATGGTCGCGTGAAGCCTTCATCCGAGAGAGGCTCACAGGACGTAGTCGCTTAAATGCATGCGTCGCACAAGGCTGCACGTTGTTGCATTTCGTTCGCTAAGCACACATATGCCAATCTTCTTCGTCGTACCTCCTCCCTCCTCCCGTCCATCTCCAGCCCCGCACCTCCACTCCACCTCCGCAGCCTAAAAAAAACACTTCGATTTGTTCTGGCACAAAGGCGCCATGTGATTCTCAACGCCGCTCCTTCTAAGGAGCTCGTGGGGTCGTGGGGCCGAAGGTTTGACATGAAAGTGCA
Organism: Prorocentrum cordatum; assembly: GCA_963575745.1. Classification (NCBI taxonomy): domain Eukaryota; class Dinophyceae; order Prorocentrales; family Prorocentraceae; genus Prorocentrum; species Prorocentrum cordatum. The sequence continues at coordinate 261,684 of CAUYUJ010003670.1, forward strand.
ATCGCATGAATGCCCGTCCTTCCTCGATGCCCCCTCCAACCCCAGAAGCCAATATCCCGGGCCCCAGGCGCGGCCCAAAGTGCAACCCAAGCGAACGATGTGCAGCAACATGTGCAGCTTCTCGCTCGTGCGCCCATCTAAGCGCAACCAGGAGATAGAACCTTGTGGGCATCATGTTTCAAATCGGGCCCACCCGTCTTTGGTGGCGGGCGCGTATGGGGGGTGCTGGTTACCATATCACAATGGTTTCGGGAACGTCGACACCTCATTGTACGCAGCTGGTACCCCCTTGATGCCGTGCCTGGCGCCCCTAGGGGAGACCATGAGAAGGGGGCCCACCTTCTCAGAGCAACTCAAGCTTTTCATAGTGAGCTGTTCTGGGGGTTTATCATAATAGTTGCTATCTTTGCCGAGCTCCTCGAAAGCATGAACGACTTTTGCAAGCTTTGCCCCTGCCACGAGCGCCGGCGCTGCAAGGACAGCCGCTGGGGGGGCATGGAGACAGATCGAAGGAAAAGAGGGCTGGTGAGCCACTTGTCACTTGAAGAGGATGAGAGGGCAGGGGAGGAGCTATGAGTTGCACTTCTGCTGCGGCAGTGGCACGCCTTGAACGTTGAAGAGGGGGTTTGCCGTCATGGACTCCAAACAGTGGTCTCTTGCGGACTAGCCAGTGCAATCAAGATGGTGCAATCAATGTGGCGCAATCGCAGTGGTGCAATCTATGTGGCGCAATGGGCACCAATGCAACGCAATAAAGATAAGTGGTAGCATTGCAAAGCACAGCAAGGCACTTCAATCACTGCAAGGCACAACCATGAATCGATCAGGAATGCAAAGGCATTCAGAGCAATGCAATGCGATGCGAGCCCCCGGCTGTTTGCGGGTCCATAAGGTCCACGCTGTAGTCCTCAGCGAGCCACCTCTAACTGAAAAGTGAAGGCGTTTTTTTTTTTGGGGGGGGGGGCAGAATCGGTAGACACACCGCATTACATACCACGTTCGACTTCAACACGCTTATTGTTTCATCCAGCGAAACTTCGGACCCCCCTCCAGACTCCAGAAGCCCTCTTGGGGCCACTCAGGGGCAATCGCCTTGGGGCCCCCTGGGGACCCTACGTTGCGCCCTGAAGATAAATGTCCTGCATGCGTCCCGGGGCGTCCCGAACGTAAGAGGCAGTCAGAGGGAGACGGGGAGGGGGCCAAGGGGAGGGAAGAAGGGGGTGGATGGGGGAAGAGGTAAGAGGAGGCGGAGGAGGATAACTGGATGATGAGGAGGACCATGAGGAGGAAGGAGGAGGGGGTGGAGAACTCATGATTACGAGGGCCGTGTGGAACGGTCGACAGACCCCCTCCCCCCGAGGAACATGGTTTGATAGCCGACCTCAAGGCCTGTGCCATGAGAGGCCGTCGAGTACCCGAGATATGCTGTGGGGCGCTTGAAGATTTCGTTCGGCAAAGCTGCGACTTGTCACACGTCCTGTTCATTTCAGAGATACACGGTTTTCGAGATCAGGTTAGTACGAGGACTGGGGTATGTTCTGAAAAACATCTTTGTGCTGGTGCGTGCCGAAGGCCCAAGAGGCTCAAGTGAAGGCCAAGGCCCCATGAGGGCCCCTGCCCAAGATCAACGTCACGTCAGATCAACATAAAAACAGCGCAAACGAACAGCAATCAAAACGCGTTCAAACGAACATCAAACAACACCGACAACATCAATAACATTATATTTGTGATGTGAGGTATCAATGCCACAAAGTATGCTCGTCGCTAACAACACGTTGCATCACGCACGACATACACGCACTCATATGTATTTCTAATGCTGCGTCCATGGTTTAGTCTTTACGCCAGTGTGTTTATCCTTGAGATTTCCGAGGCAGGGTCTCTGATCTCATTTTGAGCAACCTTCGCACGCACTTGAGCGCAAAGCTGTTTCTCTCAAGGATTGTCCAGAATTTTTCTGATGCGAGACGGTATGTTCTGTCGGAGTTGCGCTTGCGGCTGAGCCCATACTATGATCTTCCAGCCCGGGCGTTGTCCGCTGGCCACTACAACGAACGCAAGGCGCGATCAGGGTTATTCATCAGCATGTCCATGTACGATCGAGATTCAAGAGCTGGCGTGAGAGTACACCCTCAGATGATCAGATTGTTCAGTCGCCCACCTGGTGGACTTCGGAACGATGTGATTCGCATCATCTACGGTGAGGATTGGTCGATTCATCCTGAGCTACGTCGATTTCGTCGTTGTGCAATGTTCTCCAGCAACATTGAGATTGGAATTGAACGTGATCATGCGCAACTCCATCGGGGGATTCTTTTATCTGGCAGGCATTCGGAGGCGTATGCATCTATCACCTTGCGAAAAAATGAGATTGTAGAACATGTGGAGTCGTCTGAAGTCAATGTGCGAAGGTTTGCAAACACATTGGCGAAGGTAAACAACACGGACTTGTGCTTGCACAAATTGTCATTGGCAGGGCATCCAGCATTAGATGGGAGCGTGAAAGATGCAGGCACGAATCGGGTTCCACACTACCTTGCCAATCGGATCATCTACCGTGGAGACCTTCAGACGCAATTCTTGGACTTACCAGATTGTTGGGACAATGACGACGGCCACGGTGGTGACGATGGCGAGGACGGTCCAGGCGGTCCAGGTCCATCGGCAGCTGCAGTCGGCCCAGGTCCACCAGCAGCCGCAGCCACTGCTGGGAGCGGCGGCGGCGCTGGAGGCAGCTCTGGTGGGCAGGCTGGCAGTGCGGCGGGAGGCAGCTCTGGCTCAGGCGCTGCATCGAGCGGCGGCGTCTCTGGCAGTGCTGGCGCTGCATCAGGCAGCGGCGGCGCCTCTGGCAGCGGAGGTGCAGGACTGGGGCCAACGTATCTTAGAATGCACAGGTTGTCCTACGTACATACACAATCAACTGAATACAAGCACTTCAACGATGTCGTTCACACGCGCAATGCTATTCACATGCGACATGCGCGCGCACGTGTGCACATACAATACACGTGCAGATACATACGTGCGCGCACGTAGGCAACCGTTGTATACATATACACATCCTCCAGGAGTGCTTGCGCAAATAAGTTCTCGTTGTTCTCGAGGTATGGCATGGCTTGCAGTGGTTGGGCTGTTGTAGTCACCCAGGGGCTCCCACTTTCAAATTCAATTCGCTCTGCCTTCCAGGCCTCTGGTACGGCCCGGCTCTGAAACAGGCTTCCGCGCAGCAGGAATCCACGTGAGTGAGGTAACGAGCGAGAGAAGTTCCACGCACGCGGGCCTTCGTGCGCTCAGGAGTTCCACCCTTCGCAAAACCAATTGTTCACACTTCTGGGCGGCTGCTTGTTTTGGTTTCACGCGTCGCTGGTGTCGTGTGGGGCGATTCTCGCCAATCAGTGGGACACGGTTTGCATGATTCCCCAGGACTGGTGCTTGCTCTCAATGCCGTGTCTGGGACGTTGCTATCATTTAGATGGTTATGTCACTGCTGTTTGTTTTACGCTGGGTTCGGACCCTACCCTCATAAAGATATGTGTGCTCTGGGCCCTGGGCCAAAATCCATCTGGTGATCTGGCCTGTCCCCCGGTCCCCCAGGTCCACCAGCGCCAAAGGGAGGCGAGCTTGCGGCGGTGGCTGAGTCTGGGTCTTCCCTGGAGGCTGCGATCTTGAAAAGAGTTACACAGTATGCGAAAATCAAACACTTCTTGAGTCTCGCAAGCAAGGGACAAATCTTCATCATGCGTGCGCGCCTAAGAGATTTGCCGACTTTGGACGATGTGCTACGAACGCCACTGCAATTCCCAGCCGACATTGATATGAGCCAACTCAAACCAGACGTGCTAGACACCTCCATGATTGCCGATGCCTTCCACATGCCAGCGTCAATGGAGTCCGACCTCGATTTTCATAATGGAGGGCCTGAGGCAAGCGATCCCGTGCCAGAGCTCGATGGCGACACACAACCAGATAGGCAGATGACTTGCGTCTTCCAGGCTACGGTGAAAAATCCGAAGAGTATTTTGAGAGGGTATTCTAAGACTCGGTTTGGATCTGGTGATATCGTCATTAATGTATTAGGCTTTCTCGATGGTGCTTGCGACGATTCAGCGAAACAATTTCTATCAGCCAAGGTGTGCGACACTGGACGCGTCATGTCTTGGTCGTATCTGTCTAATCATCTTGACCAGTTATGGCTGATACAGCCCAACAAGGAGCTCTATTTCAGAGTGCCAGGCTTGGTCCCACCGTTATGTGATGAAAAAACCTCATCGGTACTATCCGCAATGATGTCTTGTTCGGCTCTGGAATCAAATGTTGATGGATCTAGCTGGGCTTGTTCCAAAGAAGATCGTGCATCAATGGAGGCTTTCCAGGGTCAAGTGGCACGGGGGATGAGGAGGAGGAGGATGAGGAGGAGGTGGAAGAGGAGAAAGAGGAGGATAAGGAGGAAGAGGAGGAGGAGGAGGAGGAGTAGGAGGAAGGGAAGGAAAAGGAGGAGGAGGAGGACGAGGAGGAGCTGAGCAGCAGCTGAAGCAGGTCAGGAGGAACAGGAAGAGGCGCAGGAAAGATCATCGAGAATGAACCGTGCCAGGCTCGAATGTTCAACCTACCCAGGCTTTGCAGAAACTCGAGGAGGCTGGCATTGTCCAGCAAACTGGTACTTCTGATTCTGCTGTTGACTGGAGGATTACAGCTACTGGCGAAGAGTCGATCGACACTTGCTCAGTGCTCCAGAGGAAGAATGCTCAACTCATGGCCCCACGTCTCATGTCGAAGACTGATGACATGTCAACTTGGGATTTGTTAGGCTATTTAGAATACATGGGATGGGCGTTCAAGGTCTGGTTCAGTAAGGCCGACAAGCCATGCGTAGTCGAAGTGCAAGAGCGTGCTCCCATGATCTTCTGGGCCAAACCAGACACGATCGTCATCAGTCATTTCTACCTTCTAGCCCTTGCAAAGATTGAGCAAATCAAGAAAGAGTACATATCACATTTCCAGAAAGATGCGTATTACAAGCGCCTGCTCAGTGGCAACAACAAGCTAAGCATTTCAGGAGACATGGATGCCATGCCACGACCTAGACAGCCACCGGGTGGTAGTGCAGGTGGGCCTCAGGGGCCTCAGGAGGCCCGCGATGTAGTGAAACAGCCTGGTCGCAAAGGGCGCAAGCATCATGAACGGTCGTATCCATGGGGTCCAGGGCTCATGGTCTTTGCGCCGCCAAACAAGTGGGAAGCTTTGTGCGGTCGACGGGCAGGCGGCCATGTAAATGAAAAGCAGAAGAACACGATCTGTCGCCAGACTCGACAATTCAAAACACCAGAGCAGGATCAGGAGGTGCAAGTATACCTCAAGCACTGGTTGAACCAATGTCGTTGCTACAATACTCGCAGGGAACATATGTTATTCAAGCCAGGGGTGAAGAACACTCCGGCCGCGCCCGATGTGGACAAAAGTTGTCTTCCAGAGGATTGGGAATCAGGCGACGACCCAGTGGTCCAGGATCTGAAAGAGCCCCCCCCTAAGAAGGCACGAGGTCGTGGGCGCGGTCGTGGAAGGGCGGCGAGAGCCAAGGCAAAATCTCATGCCGCTGCCAGCGCAGCACAGAACTCAAGCGACAGCAGCACCAGCAACAGCAGCAGCGACAACTCGTCAGCGTCTGGAGATTCTGGAGAGGGATCTGACAGCTCTTCCAGCGATTGAGGCTGGCCAGCTTGCATGTATTATATGCTGCACGGCGCCGCCATGTTGGCGTCACGGCCAGCAGCCTTTGTTGCGGCAGCACGACACGTCTCACTCACGCATACAAGCTCTCGTAGCCTCGTTGCAAAAAGCCTCAGTGGGCCCCTAAGTTTAGCAAAGGCACAGCACGTTCACACCTACATTGCCAGAAGAGTACAACACTATGTATGTTATAAACCACCCTCGCCCCAACGAGGGTTGCAACATGATATCACTATGACCATATCAGAAACGCAACGGAAAGCACACGACACCTACTAGTGGTGCGAATGGGGTAGCCTACAAGCGGGCACACTCACACATGCATGCAATACTGCCTGTAAAGAGCACATCTACCATGCGCACACGCACGTTCACGCTATATGACGCACGCGAGATTTGTTTCGCACTACAACCACACGAGACAAGTAGGTCTGGCCCCCAAGCAATGCCAACCACTGCCAACAGTTACAACACACATCGAAACAGCTGGAAAAACATGCCAACCTATGAATCACATGAAACATCTTGAACATCAGAGAAACACATCCAACACCATGAAAATATTGAAAAACACAGAAAAACACAAAAAACATGAAAAAACATGAAAAAACTGTAAAATCATGAAAAACACGGAAAAACATGAAAAAACATGAAAAACACTGAAAAAACAACAAAAACAACATATGTACATCAAATTCACATAATCCTCAATTCTGGTCGATAATCTACCAAAAACACTACCGAGGACTACCGAGGACTACCGAGGACTACCGAGGAAGCTTCCGAGGACTACCGAGGACTTCCGAGGACTTCCGAGGAGGCCCCTCCAGCCACCTTTTTTGATTTTTTGGGTGTATATAGAAATTTGTTGTCACTTGTTGATTTTTCAATGTTTTTCAGGTTTTTCACTGTTTTTGTTGCATTTTCATGTTTTTTTGGGTTTTTGCTGTTTTTTCGTATTTTTCAATTGATTTGCTGGTTTTTCAGTATTTTTGATGTTTTTGTTGGCGTTCAATGTTTTTCATGGTGTTTTGTGTTTTTTTTCTAAGCTATTCGTTTGTCGTAGCTGAAAACCAATGCAACTCAAATAACATTGCCAACAACAAACATGTCCAATAGCTTTGGGTACGTGTGGGCTGCCTTGTATTGCATTGTGTTTGAATGTGCAAAAAAGTCTGCTACTGCTGTGTGTCCTAGTTGGGCCTGCCACAATGGCCATTACTCTGACCAAACTTCTCTCATCTACATCTGGCCCCTGTACAAGCATTCGCCACTATTCACACGCTTGCCTCTTTGGGGCCATGAAGGTAGTTCCCTTCTGTTTCGGACACACGCTGCCGCGGCGCGCATTTGGCGTGTCAGGTTGACACGTTTGGTGTCGACTGTGGGGCCACGAGACACGTGCGGACGTTGGTCGATTAAGGCCCCGTGAGGCGCGGAGGAGGTCCCTTGAAGGTCCAGCGGGGCACCCAAGTTGTTTAGGTGGGCAATCGCTCAGGACGATCTACTCAAGTCTGGGAGTCTGGGGGGGGGCTCATAGGGGGCTCGTGGGAACCCAGCTAAATCGCCACATAAGGGCAATTATGATGAAGCTCACGATGGTGGTGGTGTTGATAATGACATGATGGTGCCACAGCCATTTGGCTCACCACGTGTTGCAGATCTGACGGCCCAATTGCCGACGATTGCACCCATGTCGTCCTCGAGTGTCCAGGACACATTTCCTGTAACGGGCCAGATGGACATACAGTTGCGTGTGGAGACACCCGAAGGCACCAGGAAACTCTCTGGCCGCCTCGGCCTCGAGGGGATGCTAACAATGTCCTTGCCTCTTGGTGATGGTGATCCTGTGGGTGATAATCCTAGTGTCAAGAATATCACGATATCTGTGTCGGCTGTTACTGCTGCTTCCGTTCCCAATGATGCGCATGGCATCGAAACTGACAAGACTGATGATGGCAATGGCATCGGCAGTCGACCGCCTGAGCTTGGCGATAGTTGCGACCCTGATGTTCCCAAGCCTTTTCCTGGCGGCGTTTTTGATGGTGCTCCTGTGTGCGTGACCGAAGGATCTTCTGGCCAAGTGTCTTGCGAGCCCAGTCGCCCCAGTGCTGATGCAGCGACTGGCGCTGGCTCTGTAGACGTTCACATCGCAGATCTATCCGAATGCTTTGATTCCGCTAGGGCAGTGGAGGAGAGTATGTATGGCGGGCAGCTTTTGCCGAACCTCGCTTCATTCATCGACAGTCCCAATAGCCCGGCCCCCACTGTGCCTGCGAGCCCGAAGCGTGCCCGGCTGGACGCCGGCGCGCCTCTTGGGCTGTCTGAGACGCCTCCAGGGCCGTCGGCTCCAATCATTTCGGTGGAAGACAGCCCTGATTTCACGCCTGCGCCCGTGCGCAACGTTCGCAAGTGGAAGCTGAGGCAGAGAGATGACGACGAGCTCCCTTCTCAAAGCTTCGCGCCTTGCCCTTTCAGTGGGCAGGAGCTCGCGCCTGCATCCCAGTTGATTCGTCAGTTCGCGGAGGCCGAGGTGTGATCGACCGACCGACGCTAGCCAAGGAGCCAAGGGAGGAGGGAGGATAAGAGGAGATAGTGGGGATGTATTATGATGATGACGGTGTTGATGATGCTGGTGGTGATCACAAGCAGGATGATGAATATAAGGAGGAACCTAATCTCATACGCTCTGCCATCTGCTGTCCCGTTTCAATTGTTTGCGCGTCAGTTCTCAGCTCAGTGGGGGCTGTGCTGTTGGACTGGATGCATTGTTTTTGGCGACTGTAGCAACAGTCATGTATGGTACATCTTCGCATCCACATCCATTCCTACTCCTCTTCTCCCTAATCATAGGGCCCATACGGGCCCCTACGCACTAACTCGTTGACGCTTCCCACGCCGTCTTTAACACATTAAGTTCAATCAATGGTGTCGGCACTCATGCGCCGCTGGCCCCCCTTGGGCTTGGATCCTTCACGTGCATACTTATGTTTGTCGCAGGATTAGGATGCTTGGAACCAGTCAGATTTGAAATGTGATGGTGTTGCTCGGATTGTATGCTTGCGTATGCTGAACAATGCTCAACGCGTCGTGCCCCCACCAACCCATCTAGAATCGATGCCTGGGAACCTGGGGACAACTAATGAGAGATGGGGGGAGTAGTCTAACAGAAAACTGGGTCTCAACAACACATCGGGAGGCGAGGGGGCGCTTGCCAATTCCAACACAAAGTTTTGAATAGCGACGAGTGAGCCTGTGACTGCCCCCCCAAAAGGAGCCTTTCAGAGCCTCGAGAGACTGCGCCCTCACAAAAAGGTAAATCAACTACCAAACTCTCATGCAACTCTTCGCATAGGCTCCAAACGGTCCAAACAACAGTCCTGGGAGTTGGGGGTCCAAGAGCCCAACAGTAGGATCAGCGGGCCTCTGAGGGTTCAGTCTTGCTCAGTGGACGTCCATGCCACCGCCCATAACTTCTGTCGAACGCCGCTCAACAAGACGTGGTCGTATGCACAACATACGGCTGATAAGGCGAGAGTGCCATTCTTTAGCAATACGTTCGAGGAAGTCTCAGGAGAGAGCGAGACTCGTTTAGCAACTTGTGCGGAACCATAGAACATAGGCTGCTCTCGTTGGTGTTGGCTCAAACATTCAGGCTTCTCGTCCAAGGGACATCCACCCAGTCGCGGACTCCTCGCTCGAGACACGACATGGACGGACTCGAGGACCTCGGGATGGACGCCATGTCGCTCGACGGCTCCTCCAAGCCAGGGGGGTCGGCGGATGACGCTGGCAGCGTGGCGGGGACGTCCTCTAAGAGGACGAAGGCCTGGCATGCAATCCTGCCCACTCTGAAACGACAATGTGCGCATCGACGCAACATTGATCAATGAAGGAATTTCTGCACGCATGGTGGGCAGAAATTCCCTCACAGACATTTTGGTTTCTTCCAAGTCGGGTCGATTGATCCTGAGATTTGCAAAGCGGCCCCTGGACCGAACTGACCATTGCCAAATCCGTCTTGGGCTCAAATCTTGCCTGCCGAAATCTTTGGAGGGGGAGCTTCGGTTTCCGAGGAAGGTACCTGGCCTGGTAGAGAAGCGCCCTCCCACCTCCATCCTCCTCCTGCCACCTCTTCATTGTTTGTTCCCTACCTAGGCTCTGCCTAACTCTCTTAGCTTAAAGGGGCCGGGCAGTGCAACACGCCCTGGGCGGTTCCCCCCAGTCCCCTGGGAGCGGTTCCCCCAGTCTCCTGGGAGCTTTAGCTTTAGCTTTAGCTTTAGCTTTAGCTTTAGCTTTAGCTTAGCTTTAGCTTAGCTGTAGCTTAGCTTTAGCTTAGCGTTTCGCTTAGCTTTTCGCTTAGCGTTTAGCTTAGCTTTAGCTTAGTTGTAGTTTAGCTTTAGCTTAGCTCTAGCTTAGCTTTAGCTTAGTTGTAGTTTAGCTTTAGCTTAGCTTTAGCTTAGCTTTAGCTTAGCTTTAGCTTAGCTGTAGCTTAGCTTTAGCTTAGCTCTTGCTCAGCTTTAGCTTAGCTGTGGCTTAGCTTTAGCTTGGCTTTAGCTTAGCTTTAGCTTAGCTGTGGCTTAGCTTTAGCTTAGCTTTAGCTTAGCTTTAGCTTAGCTTTAGCTTAGCGTTACTGTTACAACTAATGCTGCTTTCCTAGGGGTTCCAACTCCTAGGTAGGGTCGCACTGGGATAATTTTTCTCTGAGAGGCCAGCACTGGCTCCAGCTGCAACGTGTGCAGTTCGCCCGACTGCGCGCCGGGCAAGAAGCAGTGCAGGATCCACACTAAGACCGTGGGCGCCATGATGAGCGGATTGAAGGATGACAAGTCGGAGACAGGCATCAAGGCGCTCAAAGAGTTCAAGAATCTCCAAGCGAATGCCCCAGATACCCCACCCAGTCCTTGGAGTGAGTCGGTGCTCAGTTTTGAATCAACGCATCCTTCGAAGGGCCAGGGCAAGCCGAGAGGCCATTCCTCCGCCGACGTGCAGCGCATCCTCGACAAGCACGTGGCGAAGACGTCCATGGCCAAGGGCTCAAGGCTCGTGATGATGCATAAGGCGCAGTGGATCAAGCTCCGTGTCAAGAAGCAGTGCTACCCCATGGAGGAGGCGGAGATGACTTGGAAATCGGTCGAGGGCAAGTGCCCTGAGTCGGCTAGAGACAAGATGGGCCCCGTAGATTCACCTCTACGTCTACCGATGCCATCAGAGGACTACATTGATGCTGCGGCGATCATCGAACAAGTGAAGGAGTTGGAGTTGGCCTCGAAGTCCAAGAAGATCGGCGCAGAGACTGACATCGCAGCTGCACAGGCCGGCGTCATCAAGAACCACGTCGGCTTTGGCAATGACATGTTCGATTCTGTTGGAGGGCAGGCCATCCTCGCCTCAGCGGGGTCAGGCCTGCTCGGAGTTGGGGCCTCAGGGCAGACCGCGTTCCACTCGGCCAGCGGGGCAAGCGCAGCTTCCAGCGCTTTCGCTTCCGTCATTGAGAACAAGAAGATGCAGCATCAGGAATCCGACAGAACCCCGCCGTCGGCTCAGAAGATATTCGACAAGGACATACAGCAGGTTAAGATGCATGACAGGGTGGCCAGTCAAATCAGCAGCATTCAAGGCAAGCTGGAAAAACTTGAGGAAGCGAAGGCCAAAGCGATTGCCATGACCAAAACCGAAGGCGGAGAGGATCGCAGCAGGCCAGGCCATCATTTCGTGCCAGGGCTGGATCGCAACCTGCAGCTGCTGAACGACCGTTTCTCGCTGATGCCGCTCATGCATATCAAGTTCCCAGAGGATCCTGCGCCGTCGAGCTCGATCGCTCTGTCGAACGGCATCGAGGAGTCGGAGGAGCTCAAGCTCGCGTCGAAGATTGCTGGCACCATTAGTGAGACCAAGGCCGACCAGGAGAAAAAGCCCGTGGAGCCCGAGAAAGTTGAGGAGGCAAAGCAGACCCTGAATCGCTCTATTGCGAACCACATCGGCAACAGCTTCGAAGGTAGCTTGAAGGGTTCGATGCTCCATGAGATCATGAAGGCGCGCGGCTTCGACAGCGAGACCGCGAGTTTGAACCATGATCTGCTCTTCCAAGACCTCTTGTTCCACAAGCACTACTTGGTCGCCGTGGCCAACCTTGAGGCGTTCTTGACCCAGCGGAACGCAGAGGGCAAGGCCTTGCCCGTCGTGCCCGAGGATCTCGATGCTGTGAGGCCGCTCATCTGGTTCCAGGCTGGCCAACGCCGCATCCATCGCATCGAGGACGAGAACGCCATGAAGGTTCGAGGGGGACCCTGCCATGCCGCATTGATCTGAGTCAGGATGGCCCCTGAGAGGGCCAGGAAAGTGAGGGGGATGGGGGAGTTGTGGAGTATGTTCTCTGGGGCATTTGTTCTGGTAGAGGTCCGGGGGCGGTCAGGGATGAAATGGAAACGGCGGCATGGCTCGGCCTCTTCGCACTGTGTGGCGACTCGCCGTCAAGGCTTGGATGAACGAATGCGACAAGAAGGTTGACCTCTTCACTAAATGCATCAAGTTTCTGCAGGCTGCAGCGGATGCTGTTTCGAAACACATCACCACGCACGACAAGAAGGTCCAGCACTCGTCGCAGCAGGCGGCGAAAAAGGAGGAGAATGAACGAGCCAGGAAAAGGAAGATTGCGGAGGCTGAGCAGAATGCGAAGAGGGCAAAAGGAGATACTGGGACCGCGTTCCTGATCCAGGCCAGTCATGATGTGATTAAACCTGTGAAGACTTTCGACACCGCGGAGAAGCTGGCCGAGGCCAAGGACGCGGGGACCTTGGGAACAAGCGAGCCCTACATCGTGAAGAGCATGCCCGCAGTGGCTGCTCTCGTGGACGAGCGGAGCGTGAAGGCAAGCTTAGGCGTGTTTCGCATCCAATTCCCATCAAACGGCCAAGCTGTAAAAGACGGGCGCGGCTACACGCCGTTCCACAATGAGCGGAGGGACCGCCTCCGGGAGCTGATGCTCTCTGCGGGCCCGGCCTGCGTCGTGGACGTGAAGAAGGACGGCGTCGACAACTTGGTGAAGACGACGTGCTCCCAAGCCGCCTTCTACGGCAAGAACCCAGGGTATGTGGGCATGGGGCAGTCGCGCCAAGGGCTGGCGGGCATGATGTATCAGGTGGCGGGGACCCTGGAGTTCACCTTGATAGACGTCAGCAGCTTAGGCGACTATGCCCAGAAGGCCGACATGATCAAGCAGACGGACAAGGACTTTCACGAGCATCAGCTGGATGTACTTCATTCTATTCAATCTCAAGAACAATTGGACTTGCTTGCGCAGTCTGAGGCGAGGGTCTACCGTGGGGCGCTGGCACCCAATCAGATGTTGTTCATCCCTCTGGGCAGCTTCTTCGTCGAACGGACGGTCGGTACTAGCGGCGTCTACGGCTACTTGGTGCCATTCGTGGAGAACTCGGCTGCGTCCTACACAGCGTTCGAAGAGATGTTCCGCCAGATCGAGACGTGCCAGCCGAACAGCGCCACCACGAGGTTCTTTCGGAGCGTATTGGCAGCCGCCACTCCCGAGCCCGCCAAGCAGGCTGATAGCAGCAAGTGAGCATCCCGCTTGATCACGCTGTTTTTGTTTGCCCGGCATCAGAGACTCTGCGATGAACTCAGGCTCCTATTTGTTTCATTCGCATGCGCCGTCAGTCAATTTCAATATGATGGCGTCGCGGGATGAGGTCAGTGCTCGATGTTGCGAGCCACTGCCTCTGCCATTCACATGTTTTTTACTGCTGGGATGTGTGAGCGCTCCACCAACCCACCAGATGGGCACGGGGAGCAACGCCTCGCTCTCGCGCGAGGGACCGGGGAGCCCAAGCAGCCTTCAGCATGTGCAGTGCTAGTGGCAACGACGACGGCGATGGAGATCTCATGGGGCCCAAAACGACATGATGTCCAAAAACAAGCCCGAACCAACTCGCACTCATAAAACTCAAAAGGGTCTAGTGGGTCGTCTTGGGAATACAGATTAGGGGTAAACGCCTGATGCCAAACAAACATCACAAGAAACAGCTTCGCAAGCACGAAACAACACAAACAAAGCAGCATCACAAACAAAAAACAAACATCACAAGCACGAACACGTAGCACACTTCACATCGAATGATAAAACCTGGTCCGACAGATCCGATTGAACACACACTTCGAATGCGCCTGAAGGCACCAGGGACGTGAGCTCAGCATCTAGTGGTGCTGAGGAGCGATGGCTGAGTAAGAGTCTGAAGGCTCGGAAGTACAGGCCGAGTGATTATCATCGTCAACATTGCCATAGCCATTTTTCTGGCTCAACGTTCAAGCAAGTGTGTACTTGCAATGAGTTCATTAGTGAGGCGCCCATCTAACGCTCCAGATAGCAAGCGATTCAGAACAGGGTCGATCGATGCTGCCGAGGCCAGCCTGTTCCTGTCCGAGGGCTTCCGCACCACAAAAGACTACGCGGAGTGGCCCATGCAAGCCATCGATGACGTCACCGCAGCAGATGAGTGTGCTGCTGGGAGGTTGACGGAGCTGCTGAACTCTCGTCCGCTGGTCTTGCATAGCTACTACTCGGGCAAGGGAACGGATGGTACAGTTGCAAGGCATCTGAGCAGGGCTCTACAGATGAAGGGCATCACGTCGAGTCCTGACGCTATCACAGCTTACAGTGCGTGCGACTCCGAACCAACGGCGCGCACCGTGCTTAGCAATATGAAAGATGGCCCGGAGAGGATCTTCAAGCACGTGTTTGGCAGCATCCAATCTCGTTTTCGCGATGTCCATGTCGACCATGTGAGGAGGCTGTTGCACTGCGTTGGACATGATGCTCGGTTACAAGCGTTCGAAGAGATGGACCGCTACCTCGAATCGTTCAAGGGAGAGCTCTTGAAGGAGAGTGGCGCCGCCGAGTGCTTCGCATGCGGCAGAGGAGCCTGCCCCATTCGCCATGACCGCACAGGGAAGCTTGTTCTTGCAGTTGCAGGCCACAGTTGCCAGGATTTCAGCATCAGAGGAGCTCGTGAGGGATCCAGTGGCACGCGCATGGAGGATTTCCTGTGGTTCAAGCATGAGGTAAAAGACCTGGACCCCGACTTCATAATCTTAGAGATCACCGATGGGGCCCCAGAATCGCTCCACACGGATTTGATCAAGTACCTGGAGATGGACGGGATCACAGGCAAGATATGTGCGGAGGAACTGTCGGTGCCAATGCGCCGACCGCGTCGCTACACATTCGGTTGGCGCAAGACCCTCTTCGAGTTCCATGGTTCTTTCAAAGATTACCGAGGTGTGTTCAAAAAACAAAGAGTTTTGCAACCGACAGCTTTCTTCATGGATGACGATGCCACTCGCCAAGAGTACGTCCGCTCCCTGCTGTCCCGTGGATGTGTGCATTTCGGCGACAGTCGCGTCAACATCAGCATCAGCGACAACCTTAGCCCATTCATGAGAGAGCGTTTCGATCGCTACATGACTGTGAGGGATGCGTTCTGCGGGCTTGACGGCTGTTTCGTAGCTGACCTCCTTCAGGACGTGAAGTACGCGCCACCGGGGCCAGTAATGCCAACGATCACGACTCACAATGCTTGGATGGTGACGATCACAGAAGATGGTGTTATCATTCCTTTCACTGCGAAGGAGTTGCTCGCAATGATGGGCGACAACTGTTTTAGCCCGCCAAGTGGTTCAGATGCGTTCCCCTGCTACTGGGCAGGTGTTGCAGAGTCTATGCCTTTAGTTGCGCTTCGCCCGCTGATCGGCAATGCGATGTGCTCTCATGCTCTAGGCTCGTACCTCATCTACTGCCTTGGCCAGTGCAAGGCCAGGGGCTAGATGGCTTGTGGAGGAGTGGGAGGAGAGGAGGAGGAGGAGGAGGAGGAGGAGGAGGAGGAGGAGGAGGAGAAGAATAGTCAAGGGGAGGAGGAGAGGAGGAGGCGGAGGAAGAGAGGAAGGAAATAAGAGGACAGTCAATGCTTTCTGTGCGGACGCACGCACGCTCTTGAGCCTGGGGCCTGGCGGCCTGGCGTCTGCTAGGGATGCTCTGGCCCTTTTCCTCCTCCTCTTCCTCGCCTCCTCCTTCAAGGAGCCTCCTTCTCCTTTCCTCCTCCTCCTCCTCCTGCCGTTCAACCGTTCAGCGGCTCAGCGGCTCAGCGAACTGTTCAGCCCCCTGCACCCTCTGAGCATCCTTCTAGTCGTCCTTACCTTTCTCGTCTCGCCCCCCCCCACTCCTCCAACATCGTCTGAATTATGCTATGTCTCATCATTACCGTCGTACTCTTCAAGACCATCCTATTCCAAACGCGGATTTTCGATTCATGATTTTAGGTTTTCTTTTTCGAGTTTCCGGTGGTGCCCCTCACTTTCACCCCCTTCTCGCCTCGTCGCCTGTGCGTCTGCTGTTGCCTGCTCCTTTCTCGGTCCCTGTCTGTCCGTCTGCTGTCGCCCTCCTCCTTCTCCTCCTCCCGCGCTCGGTAGTGGTCCCAGTCCCAGGGCCCCAAGGCAGCTTCCTGCTCCCTTTTCCTCTCTTCTGCTGTCGGGTCTCTCCTTTTCCTCCTGCTCCTCAGCCGTGCTTCCATCCTTCCTCTCCTTGCCCTTGGCACCGAGGGGGTACTACCCCCTCCTCCTTTTGGTCTGGGATCCGAGCATCGAGGAACAAAGAAGGGCAAGGGTGGGCCGCGCGCGCGGCGGCCGCCCCCGCCTCGGAGGCCCACCCGGCGGCCCCGACCCGCCCCGTGCGCGGGAGGAAGAGGTGAGGGAGGGGAAGAGAGGTCGGAGGCGGAGGAGGAGGAGGAGGAGGAGGAAGAAGATGAGGGACAGGAGGAGGACGAGGCGGCAGAGGAGGAGGAGGAGGAGGAGGAGGAGGAGGAGGAGGAGGAGAACGGCGACGAGGGAGGAGGAGGATGAGGAGGAGGAAACCCTCTTCCTCCGCCTCCCTCCCCCTCCTCCTTCTCCTTCTCCTCCTCCTCTTCTTCCTCCTCCTCCTCTCCTCCTCCGTCTCCGCCCTTTTCCTACTCGTCCTCCTTCTCCCCCCTTCTCCTCCTCCTCCTCCTCATCCTTTTCCTTCCTCCGTCTCCTGCTCCTCGTTCTCCCTCCTCCTCCTCCTCCTCCTCCTCCCTCCTCCTCCTCCTCCTCCTCCTCTTCATCCTTCGTATCCTCGAATGAGCCTGGTCTTGCGTTTTCTGCAACATGCTACCTCATCCTCGCCCAGGGGCAACCAGGGCCCCCGCCAGGGTGTTGGAAGAAATTCACTAATGTCCGCACGCTGCTGCACCATAATTTTGACAGACTTCCTAGGTTATGTAGTTTCACTATGTCTGCTGAGAGTGCTGCGCGGTCACATGCCATATGTCTAGTCAGAGCCAGGTCAATGAGTAGCAGGCTGAATTTCGCGACGCGCGATATCAGGCCTGAAATCCAAAAATACAAAACCGCCGATCTGGGGCCTGATAGCCTTCCCCGTCCAGTAGCGTGTGGATGTGCTATCGGGGGCCTGTTGCTGTTCTATCGGCGATGTATCGCCGATTCCAGCTCGATGTTTCCCCCTGAACTGGTCCCCCGTGACGTTGCCCCTGAGGGTTGTGATGTTCCAGCCTACTTTAGCCTTGACCACCAGAGAGAATCTCGAGCACCAGGAGGCGATACTCGTGTCGGGCCCGGGGGGTCGATACTCGTTCGACAGTTCGCCAGCGTGTCGGGCAGACACTGTTTCGATACTCCTCTGGATGCTCGAACATGTTTCTGAGGTGTGGTCCCCCACGCACGATGGGAACACCATGCGTCACCTCGGGGGAGGAAACACCCGGCCAGGCCGGGCCCTGGCCGGGCCTGGGAGCGGCGCCCGCGCCCTCGACAGCCGGGCCACTGCGCCAGATGCCAGGCCCGGCCGGGGCCTGGCGCCGTAGGTGTGCCAGGCTCCGGTCGGGGGCGTCCCAAGAGGGGGGTGATGGGCTGCCCTGCCACTCCAGTTTTGAAGCGCAACACGTACCGTGTTCAAAAAAACCGTGTTATCACGCTGCGTATTGGCTCGGGCCAGACCCACGTTTTCAATCCACGTGTTGAGCTCAACGTCAACACGCTACGGGATCGGGGGCAGCGAAGGTGATGACTAGGGGTGTGAGGATATCACGGCTGGGGCCATGATATCTCCCCGATGTCATGGTCCCCTCTTCTGCTTTCGTTGCGTCTTCTGGCTTCCCCTGGGCCGCGCACGTGCCTCTGGCCATGATTTGCGAACCTCCCTCTTGGATGCCGCCCTTTTGGACACCCCCGAGTTTCGGCCGCGAAGTCCGAACTTGATGCTTGCTGGAGGTCTGAGGTTGCACCGCATCTGGAGAGCAGCAAGGGGGGCGAGGCTCGAGGTTCTGGGTTCGAGCTGTTTTTTATTTTTGGTTGTTTTTGTTGTTTGCCTTTTTCTGCCTCTGGGGGACTTCCGGACTTCACTTCAGGACAGTCGGAAACGAATCCGGGTCAAAGAACTACACCAGATGGACTCCGGGAGGGGTCCGAGGACAGGTTTTGAACGGAGTTGGTCTCGTCCACCCCTCTTGGTCGATTTTCTGGGGCCCCATCCAGTTCAGACCCCCTGACCGGCTCCAAATCCGAACCCTACCCTGTCCGATTAACGACCCAGGTAACTCGATGGGTGGCGTGGGTAGGTTTCTGAATTTCTCGATCACGTGGCGAAATCCGTACCCTACCACCGCCTCGCAGCGGTTCGGAAGAATCGATGGTTGTGGGGGTAGGGTTCGGATGTCGCCACCTAGGGTTGGGCTCCGGAGGTGCTGGGCGCTCGCATGGGGCCGCTCGAGATCGTCGCCTGCGGTACTATTTGGATAGGAGAAAACGGCAGGATCATGAACTTTCGACGGTTCGTGCGGATTTCTTGGATTTGGGCTGGACCCCTCTGGCGGCGCCTCTGGCGCCGCCCCTGTCGCGCTCCGCGCGCCAGGGAGGGGGGTCCAGCGTAGATCCAAGAAAAGAAGCCCGCGCGCACCGTCGAAAGTCAATGTTCATGCTGCTTGTTCCTCTTACCACCACCACACCTGGCCAGCGCCACCTTGGGCCCAGGAAGGTGCGTAGACCTTTTTGGCCTCGGCCAGGAGGACAAATACACCATGCAAGGGCCCAGGATGACCCTGGCCAGGAATGGTGTATGCAGTGTTTTTGTTTTTGTAGCCCCCCGAGGTACCATGCTTCTGCCAGTGCTGGCCGTAGTCGGGGCCGGCGTGGGCGTCGTGGCCGGCCTGATGGTGGGGCTGACCCTGGGCGTCGCGGCCGCGCCCCTGACGCTCGGGTTCTCGATGGTGTTGAGCCCCATGTCGCCCTCTCGGGGCCCGACGATCGCGTGGGTGCCAGTCGCGATGATGGTGACCATCAGTCCTTGGCGAGGCGTCCTGGCTTGCCAGTAGGCCCACCGAAAGATCAGGTGTTGCTAGAAGTGCCCCTGATCAAAGGTGCTCCCAAGATTTCCAAGGAGGCCCCCACGGCCTCCAGAGCACCTCTTACGAGGACCAGAGGGCCCCAGGGGCTCGAACATGGAGCGAAAAACTGGGGACACTTTTAATAATGTTCTGAAAACCTCTTGTGGCTTGCACGACATGTTCTGATAATCTTTCTGGCTGAGACTGTCTTGCTCTAATGCATCTGCTTCTTGTTCTACAGCATTTTTAGTATAACGTTCTGGACACATTGTATTGTAGCTGTTCAAAGAACGTCGTGCTTGTTCTTAGCATTCTGTTGTACATGTCGTGGTAGGCCAGTAGGAATACCGGGACGGTCGGCCCCTGCTCAAGACCAGGGCTGCCCTGGCCAGCCACACGGATATAGTTTTTCTTTTTTTTTTCGGGGTCAGCGATCATTTAGGTTATCGGGCCCGCCCGTGACCCCGCCAACCCCAGGATAACCCGACGTTGTCGGTCTTGGGCGTCGCGAAATGGGGGGGCGACAATTGGGGGGGGCAGCGAGGGCAACAGAAAAGGTGCCTTTCAGGTATCCTAGATAGAGGAAGGACTCGAGCCGTTTCTGGCAGATTTCTCGCCCCTAGACGGCCGCCCCTAGCCACCAGCCGCCGCAGCGATCGGCTGGTGCCGCCATCTCTCGTGCCCCACGAAGCAGGACAAGGAACCTGCCTGGCACCGCCGTGCCCGCCTGAAACGCCAACAGGCGTGGAAGGTCATCCAGGCGTACTTCACAGTTCACAGTGGTCGGACGGCACCACGGGGGGCAGTTCGAGAGACTACCGAACGTCAACATGGGCAAAACAGGCAAGGGAAAGGCTGGCGACAAGAACGGCCACACCAAGGGCGTCGCACATGCTAGCCAAGGAGGTGGACACAAGGACCGCCCCACAGAACCCTCGGCCCATGTTTGGACGTGCGGTACATGCGCTGCGTCAGTGAGTCTGACAAAGGAGTGGTGCTGGCAATGTGGTAAACACTAGAAATATTCCCCGAATGAGCGTCCAACGGGCCGACAGCAGACGGCGGGCGAGAGCTACCCGTGGAGGTCGGAGGTCCATAAGGAGGCAGCAGTTGACACCCCAGAGGGCAAGGGCACGGGCTACCGCGCCGTCGTCCAGAACATCCAGGCAGCGGTAGACGCAGCCGCGAAGATGTCCAAAGTGGATGCGAAGCCATTCCAGACGGTGCTGGATAATATCCGAGCCCAACGTGCCTCTGAGAAGACGCCGATGCAGATGGCCCAAGCTATGACGCAGGAGCTCGGGCAGGAGCAGAAGGCCCTGGATCGCTACAAGTTAGCCCTCGAGCAGTTCAAGTGCGAGGCAGTGGATGGAGTCGGAGCAGGAGCTACAACGGAAGTAGGAGAAGGTGGCGAACGAACAGGTCAGCATCACGCAGCGCCTCGAGGACTTCGCTAAACTAGAGGAGGAGCAGAAAGCGTTGGCTCGGCAAGGCGCGGGGCGAGGGGGAGTCCAAGGCCCCGGCCATCCAGGCGCACGGGTCTTTCAACGGGTTGTAGTTGGCCCTCGAGGCCATGGGCCAGGCAGCGGCAGCGGATCCCCAGCTGGTCAACGCGTTCACGGCCTTCGCCCAGGCGGTGAAGCCGCGCGCCCAGCCGCCGCCGCAGGCGACTCCTGACGGCACTGCCCCCAGCGCACCGCCAGCGAAGGTGGAGCCAGGCGCGGCGGTCGTCTCAGCAGGTGGAGGTGGAGCCCCCGACACAAAGGCAGCGGCGGCGGCTCGTTGTCACGCTGCTTGGCAGACCTCGGGGGCTCCAGGAGGCCCAGGCGGGCCAGCGTCTCCCCCGCCAGCCGCCGACGCTGCCGTGGAGAGGCCTTCGGAGCCGCCCGAACGTCTGAATGCTGAGGGGGGACGGGGCAAAGGGCGGAGCCGCTCTCTCCGTTGTTGTCTCGGGTCCCGCCCCCCCGCTCTCACAGCAAAGCGAGTGGGAAACCAAGGTGCAGTCCGATCATTTTTCTGTCCAGATGCATTGCGTCTAATATTGTTGCGCGGGAGCACAAGCTGAACCTGATCGGCACACTAGAGACCCGATATAAGCTCAGTAGGAGGGGCTGGGCTTCTTCCTGGGCGCCATGCTTGCTAGGGCCTGCTGGATATCCGAGTGGGGGTGTAGGCGTCATTGCTGGGAAGTGAGAGCTTTGGATGGACCCCCGCAGCCTTGGCATTTTATCCCCGCGGGGGCTTCTGCATGGCCCCTGAACTCGTGAGCCTGTATTCGAGCTATTGGGTATCTGGCACGGGGCCGGGGCCTGCGAGCACCTGGCTAAACGTGGCCCTGGGGAGGCAAACAATGGAGACAGGGGCTCCGAATGTGGCCGGGGGGGGGGGGGGGGGATTGCGCCCCCGGCCCCGACATTTTGGAGGGCGCGCTGGCGCCAGGCAGATTCGGTGGAGTAGTTTGCAGACCAAGCGCGCCTGCACTTGTTAAGGGCGACCGCTCGTCTATGATCGATTTCTTCATCTGCAGCCGGGTGCTGGTCTATGGCGCCCACAGTTGCCGAGTTGTTTTCGGAGTTTATGCCCCGCCGCGCCGACCTGTCTAGCTAGGCGGCGTCGAGGGCGCCCAAGGGCTCGAAGTTTTCAGACTGCGCAAGTCTCGTGAGGTGGGGTCTCCAAACCTGCGGGGTCCAATCCTGCCCCCCCGACTGCCGGGGCCTCCTGGGCTCCCTCTCAAGGCCCTCGGAGGCATGTCAGGCCCAACCTGGACTGCTACACCCTGCCTCTGCTGAGCTGGCAGCTGAGTTTCAAACGCTCCAAGATTGAGTGTTCGAAGAATGGGTTAGCCGAGTGCGGTCGGAGCTTGAGAGCCTTTTCCAAGCCGGTGGCGCTGACAGACTCTGAAACGGGGGCGCGCCGTGCAAGTCTGCGCAGGTCTCGCCTTCCCAGCTTCTCATCGCGCGTAGCAGCCCGTGCACATCCATATCGAGGGCGATGGGCTGGGTTGCTCGTCGCCCGTGGGGGCGTGGCAGTCTGATGCGAGAAAGGCTCGGCCCCGACAGCTCGCAGTATTGTGTCCGCGTGATACTAGTTGCTGCTAGTGGCCTCCACCTTCAATTTCGTCGACGCTGGCCTGAGCGCGAGGTTTTACGGAGACGAATTTTGAAGTATCTCGGCCGTGGGATTTGGAGACTCAAGAGACGACCCTGGGGCGCGATTCTGGAAGAGTTGGCTGCTTGGGCTCGGGTCTCGAGGATGCTGGGTTCATTGTTTTAAAGAGTGATGCAAGTATTCGGAGCGGGTCCTGGACATCGCGGTGCCGGGGGGCTCTGGAGGGAGGGGCCCGATGGGCCCGCGCGCGCGCCGGGCCGGCCACCAACTTCAAGGGGGGCATCTTGAGGGCACCGGAGGGCGAAGACGCCAGCTTGTCTAGCGCCAGGTTTCACGCGCGGCGAGAGTCGCGGATTTTGGCCCGAAGGCTTCAGCCTAGCCGCCAGTCAGTCCAGTTTCGCATCTTCCTCATTCTGATTGCGCGCCTGCTGCCCCTGCAGGCAAGGGCCTCGGGGAGATATCAAACGCGTTCAGGAGACGCACCGTCGCCGCGGACGGGGCCCACCCAAGGCGCTTCAGCTCCATGTGCCCCGAAGCGCTCAATGCGATGTCGCTCCTCCTCTCTCCGCCCAGGTGGCCTGGGGGAAGGTCCGTCTCAGTTGCGTGCCTTCCTGGCCCAGCTGTTCGAGATACCTGAATCGGGTCGGAGGCCCGTCGGCTTCTTCCAGAGCTGCTCCAGGATGGTTTCCAAGGTCCAGAATCGGAATTGCAATGTCTGGGAGAGCTTCGCGAGGCGCCTCGAGGCGTTCAGCGCGGGCCTGGGGAGATCAACTACCGACGGGGTTTGGCGCCGAGCTGTTAGGACTGTCCTCGCCGACGATTCAGGTAAGGCTGCCAGTGCGCTCTTGCGCGATTTGAAAAAGTGCTATGGGCGCGTGTGCCGCGGGCAGCTCTGGGTCGCGGGCAGCATGGCCGCTTGCCCGCTGCGTAGCCTCCGCCTTGCCCTGGACAGCCACAGCTGGCCACGTGTTCTCACAGTGCGAAGGGTGCACTCCCCGGGGCTGCGCCCGACCGGGGGGGGGGGGGGGGTAGCGGGGTCTAGCGCGGCAGCTTTTTTATGCAAATGCCTACATGTCACCGACGGTGGAGGGGGTGAAGGGGATTTCAAGGGCCAGCTTCACCATCCATGTCGAGGACTTGGCCATTGGCGCGCACCGCGCGGTGCCTGCCGAGCGCCTCAACCTTTTAAGGGGCGTCGCCAGCCAGTTGGTCGAGGCGTCCTCCAACAGGCTGGGGCCCTCCATCGCGTTGAAGAAAGGTTGTTTCACGACGGACTCGCAGCAGGTAGTGGATTCGTCTCCGCGAGCCCTCGGGGTGCACGGTTTTGCCTTGGTTCGGGAGGTGGCCTACCTGGGGGTTGACTTGTCGGTGGCCCCCCGCAGGCAGCGGAGTTACAGGGCCCCCAGGGGTCCCAGGCTTGCTGAGCGAAGGGCCCGTTGGGCCACTGCCCTCAGGAGGATGCCGCACATCAAACGCATGCGAGATAAAGCTGAAACCGAAACCAGGTTGTTTTTTTTGTCATTGGCCAGTAAACCATCATCGCGTTCGGCAGGGACGTCGTGGCCCTCTCTGCGAAAGACGCGCGCAGGTCGAGGGTTGCGGGCCAAGTCGTTAGGAAAATGTAGCCTAGGGGCCTCGATTGACCCCGCGTGGGCCACCTGCCCCCAATTGGATCTCATCGTCCACGGGGGTGATGCTGTCGCCAGGTGCGTTCGGGAATGGTGGGGGGGTCGGGAGATTATGAGATTCGTGCTGCGGACGGCCTCTCAGCGGGGCAGTTGTCGAGGGCGCGCCGCGCGCGCCTGCGGAAACTCGCGGGCATGTTTGTTTCGCATGGGTGGTGGCGGCGTGGGGCTCGCCCCATCTTGGGCGCGTTGTTGTGGGGGGTCGAAGCAGGGTGGGCGTTCGCTGGCCATGCGTCGTTCAGATTGCGAGCTGGTCATGGGGCAAAGCTGACCGACTCCCCACCCACCCTCATTCAACATATTCTCAAGGCAGACATTCAGACCAAGTTTCTCGAGGAGTCGGTTTCTCGATCGCCGGCTAAGGAGGTGCGCCCGAGGGCCCAGGGCATCGAAAACAAGGGCCTCTGGGCGGAGCCCATGCTGACGTTTTTTGAATCCAAGGAATTGAATGCCCAGGGGAAAGAACGGCGTTGCCAGGAAGCTGTTCTGCCGATCGTTCACTGCGGCGGTCGCGCTGCACAGGTGGGGCCTTGCGGTATCGCCAACGTGTCGTTTCTGCCCAGATCTGGATTCTGTTTGGCACAGAGTGTGGGTTTGCCCTCATGGAGATGAGGGGCGAGCAGCCCTGGACCCCACCGTCGTTGAGTCGGCCATTCTAGGAGGTGAAGACGGCCCGCTCTTAAATTCGTTGTGGCTCGCAACACAGGACACTGATGTGCCAGGGCCTACCAGCAGTGACACGGAAGGCAGGATTGACCCGTTTGAGTTCCAGAGTGGAGCTCGAGTTTTCGAGGGCGGTTCAGTCATCGAGCCAATGCGCGAGGTCCTGGCGAGAGAAGGTCGGTGCGCAGTGGAGACCGACCTCGAGGGCAATCTGATCAGAGGCATGCGCTGTGGTATCCCCATCAGTTTGCCGCATGCCGCCGTCCTCGCTGAACGCCGCGTGCAGACGCATATGGTCGGCCACTCTGCGCCGAACGCGGAAGACCAGGAGTTTTGCATGGACTGTGCCGCTGTTGTCTGGGGTGCCCAGGATGTGACCCGTGGGGCCCAGAGGAGGGCGGCCCAGCGGGCCATTGGAGACGCGTCGATACCTCGAGGAAAGGCTTTTGGATCCACGGAGTGAAAGCCCATCTTAGCGAGGCCGGTTCTAATCCAGCCACCTGGGAGACCAGAGGAAGCACTTGGGCTGGTGTTTTTGCCAACGACGCTGCGGAGGCATCTTCCTCGTCTGTTGATGTTGCTCGCTTTGCAGAGGGGCGCGAGGGGTTCTTTGAGACCGCCCGTGCAATTATAACTGCGCTTCAAGCTGGGCCCTGTGCGAGAGACCCATTCTCATATTTCAGCAGAATCGAAGTATTTAAACCAATTGCGAGCTGTCTGCTGGCCCGCGATGTGGGATGGGCCATGTGCAGATGGCATTGTGTGAAGTGTGTTCGCTCCTTCATGAATGGGAGAAGGGCTGATCTCTCTGAATGTGGGCCTATTCCCCCCTCGCTCCTTGAGCTTGTGGCCCCTCCTGTGCCCCCGTCTCTTGCCCATGACTTGAAGATCGCCCGTGTTTTTCGCGCAGGCTAGGGGTGTGTGTTTTGCCGTCGGTGCGGCTCGTCTTCCACGGGCCGACTGGTCAAGGACCTTAATGCAGGATGCAACACCCCCAAGCCCAGACAAGGTTCGATGCTGGTCAAAGGACAGTTCCCCAGGCCCCGCGTCTTCTTGGGCCGCATGTCGAGGGCCTGGATTCCTGGAGATCTCGCGTCGCATTGGGGCTCTCTCAACGGCGAGTTTCCATCTCATTGATGCTGGGTGCTTTGACCCCCAGCTTTCTTTCTGTCAGCTTATGTGTAGTCTGACACCTCTCTGCGAGGTCTCCCTCGCGCGCCCTGCATGCTCAAGGAGTGCGGTTGGGTGCCCTGCCGCGGGCAAAAGAATCCCCAAGGGGTTCCTTAGGGCCCAGACGGGGCCTTTCATGAAGTAACTTTTCTCCCCTCCCGATTCATCCCCTCCCATGCGGCGACGCCCCACGGTCGCGCAGTTCCGAAGGGAGTGCGCAGCACTGGTGCGCGCGGGCAAATGCTGGGCTGCCCAGAGCAAAACGGTTACTCTATCGGCCGGCGCCTCCCCCTCTTGCCCCCCTTTCCGGATGCGGCCGGGGACTTTTGGACAGCGTGCCGCTCCGCGGGTCCTGGCCCACCGCGCTCTGGCGCGACACGCTATCCGCTTTCCTGTGCACAAGCGTCAACGCTCACCACCCACCAAACCACCCCAACCCAACCCGAAGGCTCAGATTTACCCTCGATTTCCAGTGGGGGGGGGGTCGGGAAACGTCGAAAAAACACATGTGGAGCCCATACCCCCCCCAACCCGAAATTCGGGTCTTCGGGTTGGGTTGGGGTGGTCTGGTAGGTAGTCAGCCCCGAGCCTTTCCGAGCCCCTCGCCCCGCGGAGCGGAGCGACACGCTATCCACTGGCAGGGCACAGCGTGGCAGGAGCTCCAGACCGTAACTGGTTGGGGGAGGACAGAACCCCCAACAGTGACACGTCGATTAGTGAATTGTCCGTTTTCGCTTTTCGAGAGGGCGCCGCGGCCGTCATTTTCCAGGCTTGTGCCCGCCAGGTTTGGGCCCGAGGTCGTTTTCACTAAACCACGTTTTACTAAAGGGGGTTCTGTCCATCCCCGACACAGTGACAAAAACGATGCCATGGCCGGCCCAGCATGACCGCGCGCGCGGTCCAGGAAGGGGACGGGGCCCGCTCGCGTGGTACGAACCGATCAGGACGGTTGTTTTGGGCCGTCTTCGGCCTCCTGGTGCCCTCGCCGGGCACCGGGGCGGTTAAGACGAGGCCTTGGATGAAAGATCGGCAGGGGTTGGGACACCGCCAAGCCCCACGTCCGTAGCAAAAAGGCTCGCGACGAAAAAGCAGCCCTGGGGAAGGGGCCGGGACTTACCCCGTATTGGAAAAGTCAGGACGTCGCATGTTTGGGGTGGTTGGGCGACCGGAGACGACAGCAGTTCTGGCGCACCCTCTGGGTCCTGGGCCCCCCCCTGTGGGGCTTTCGCTGGTGTCTCCCAGGCTCTCCTCGGCCTTCCTGCCCGTTCCTAGGTTCGTCGTGCAGCACGCCGCCGGCTTCCCCTGCGGTTTTCCTGCGCCTTCTCTGAGATCCTGGCGTCGCCATTCCCAGACATGCTCGGGTCGTGAAGAACTCAGGACGGGAGATTCTTGACCGTTTTCGGCTTCTGGGGGCCCTTGCCAGGCCTCGGGACCATGAAAAAGCAACCTGGGATGACAAGCCAGCCTCGGAGAAGGGGTCGAGATTTCCAGGGACCCGTATGGAAAAAGTCAGGACGTCGGGGGTCTGGGATCTTGGCGTTGCTATTTTTCACACCTGGTGATTTCGCTTTATCTCGGGCCCTGGCACCTTCGCGGACCGATCCGGCGCGGGAGTTGCCGCAAGAAGTTTGGTCATAATGAGTATTTTTCGCGACGTCGGATTTCAGGATTCCTTTGGATCCCCTGGGCCTTCCCGGCTCCCTGGGGCGCCGCCTGTGGCACTCTGACTGCTCGCCGTTCGGACGCTAAAGGCACGATGAAACGCTGCAATCTTTCGAGACTCGATTTTCCCTCATCAGAGCTTGCCTCTGTAGGGGTCCTTGCGGATTCATATGCTTAGGTGAGGTGCGGCGCCGATTTGATGGCCGGGTGCTCGGGGATGCCCGGGGGTGCCCGGGGGTGCCCAGGGGTGCCCGGGGGTGCCTGGGTGCCCGGGTGCCCGGGCGTGCCCGGGGGTGCCCGGTTGCCCAGGGGTGCCCAGGGGTGCCCCGAGCTGCCCTGGGGTGCTTGGAGGTGCCCGGGGGTGCCCGGGGGCCTGGGGACCTGGGTGTTCTATCGCCCTCTATAGCCCTACAGTCACATAGCCCTATAGCCCTATAGCCATATAGCCACATAGACCCAATAGCCCTATAGCCCTATAGCCCTATAGCCCTATAGCCTTATAGCCCTATAGCCCTATAGCCCCATAGTTCTATAGCCCCATAGCCCTATAGCCCTATAGCCCAATAGCCCAATAGCCCAATCAAAACCCCATAGCACAAGAGCACAATAGCCCAACAGCCCATGTAGCCCTGGAGCCCTATAGCCCTATAGCCCTGTGGCCCTATAGCTCTACAGCCCTGAAAAGATTATGATTGTTTTTTTTCTCCGGTACCATTCTGTCTTTCGGGGGGGCACAGGGTTCGCCAGCGCTTGCAGCATTTTGTCGCTGGTGCTCGCGAGTGGCCGCTCCATGACGGTGCGCGGAGCCCTCCGAGGGATCCCCTGCCGCGCAGCCCCTCCTGCCTCCCCCCCCCCCTGGAGAGAGCCCTCCAGGGAGCGCAGGCCCAGGATCTTGAGCGGTCGCTCGCTCCAGAGCTTGCCAAGCCGCTCTCTGAGCATTCCGGAGCGCTCTGGAACCGCCGCGGGGCCCGATACGCGCTCCGGCACCGCCAGATCTCAGAGATCCCCGATACGTGTCCTGGTCCGATGTTGTCCCCGTCCTGGCTCCGTCTGGCGCGGGGCCTCCCCCCCCGCGAGAGCCTCCCTAGGAGCCCGCTCGAGAGGGCATCTCTCTCCTCGGTCCGTGCCAGCAGCGCCTCCAGGCTTGCAAAACGTGCCGCTCTCGCCATGACGGCTGCGGCCGCGTTCCTGGCCATCGGCGTCCCCAGATCCCCTCGGGCCATATGGTCAAATCATTGGGCACGTTTTTTTTTTTTTTTTTTTTTTTTTTTTTTTTTTTTTTTTTTTTTTTTTTTTTTTTTTTTTTTTTTTTTTTTTTTTTTTTTTTTTTTTTTTGTTTTTTTTTTTGATTTTTCTTAAACTATATTCATATATATATATACATATATTATAGCTTTCCCCCTTCTAAAGCTGTTTTTTGCCGTTATCGGGGGACCTCGCCGGGCCCCGGGACCGTCAACATAAGCGACTCAGGTGATGTTCAAGCCCAGGTTCCCTAGAAGTGCTCAAAGAATTTCGGCCCTAGGGGCGGGCATCGCAATTGTGGGCGGAGGGGTCGTCCAGAGGAGGGCGTCCTTTGCCCCAGCAGGGCAGACACGCTGAGCTGGGTTCTCGAATTTCCCCCGTTGATGCGCTCCTTATCTTGGCCTAGGACCACATACGACTCAGGAGGAAAAAGAGGTCCCGGGTCATAGCCCGGCTCTTTGGAAGCCGTTCGGGGCAATCTGGGCACCCCCGGAAGGCATTCGGCGAGGCGCAGCTGCTGGAGAGCACCCCGAGGCTGGAAAACCGCCAGGAACCGACGAAAACGCCAGAAACGTGTAATTTCGAATCTCAGACGCCTGGGTCGAGACCGCTGGGGGTCCACGCCACGAAAAAAGCATGACGCTGGGGGCGTGGTTTGGGCTTCCGCCCCGTTGCCCAGAGCTCCAGCCAAGCTCCTCAGCTCGGAGGCTTCCGCTCGCCCCCCGCCCCGTTTGCGGCGGTGCTCCAGCTCACGCACTCCTGGTCACACATCTCCTTCGAGTGTTGCTAGAAGTGCCTCTGGCCTAA
This sequence comes from Prorocentrum cordatum, assembly GCA_963575745.1. Lineage (NCBI taxonomy): Eukaryota > Dinophyceae > Prorocentrales > Prorocentraceae > Prorocentrum > Prorocentrum cordatum. The sequence continues at coordinate 291,178 of CAUYUJ010003670.1, forward strand.
TCTCCGAGCGCGTCTCACTACTCGTGAGTGCCTACTCGCAAACGTCCTAGAAAAGAACACATGTTTCCTCTATGTTATGTATCGTAAATCCCCCGCGGCGGATCCAGGCCATTTGCGAGCAGTTACTTTGCGGGTAGTGGAACGCGCTTGACTAGCCAAGGTGCCTCCAGGATTTCCAAGGAGCCCCCACCGCCTCCAGAGCACCACGAGGCCCAGAGGTCCCCAGGGGCTCCCAAATTGAGGGGAAAGCTGGGCGCACCTTGTGCCAGGGCCACCTTTAGCACCCCTCGATTCCTGGTTCAGAACCCAAATATGCTCGCGTCTTGAAAAACACGACGAGTTGTTTTGCAGTTTTCGCCTTCTGGGGGCCCTCGCCAGGACCCGCGACTGTCAGAACATAGCTCAGGATGGGAAGCCAGTCGCGGGGAATGGGTCAGGAGTTCAGGGGACCGCGTATAGTCGGCACCACCCAAACATTATTGGTTTCATTATTATTATTATTCGTTTTGTTTTTCCTTCATCCACATTCCTGTCATTATGGTTATCACCACCGTCATTCGTTACCATGCTTTAATAATTCGTATTGCTGTACTTGCTAGTAGTAGTGCTACTACTACTACTGCTACCACTACTACTACTACTACTACTACTACTACTACTACTACTACTACTACTACTACTACTACTACTACTACTACTACTACTACTACTACTACTACTACTACTACTACTACTACTACTGTCACTACTACTACTACTACTACTACTGCTACTACTAATACTACTACTACTACTACTACTACTGCTACTACTGCTACTACTACTACTTCTTCCACTACTACTACTACGATTCGAATATTACGCGTTCGCATTAACATTCGTATTATCACCCCTTGTATGCATTAGTCCCTTGAATTCGGTTTGTATGTTTTCTTAGTGTTTTTTGCTTCGCTATCATAATTTGTTACATTCGTATTGCCATTCATTATTACTGTTATGTTCAGTAGTCATAGGTCCATCACCGTCGTTATTACTGGTATTCTTGTTATTGCTATTCGCTAAAGTATCCATCACCCTGTCGTAGTATTAGTTTGTTTAGTCGTTTTCTTGTTCTTCTTTGTGCACATGTATGTATTTACGTCTATATGTATGGGATAAAGACATGAAGTCCTATACGACGCGTTATGCTATGGACATGCCTGAATGGTTCTGGTAACCCAGTTCAGCGCCATGGTAACCAGAAACACAAGAAAACTAGAATGAGTAAAACACCAGAAGAACTATCGCTGTGCAAGGGTCGGCGGAAACGGCCGCAAGGCCTTTGCTATATTTACTGGCTGCAACACATATGTTTTTTTCTGCTGGGGTCAGATTGCCAGCCCCTGAGTTATTATACACGTGGCGGGCCTTCTCTACTTACCGGCATGGGCAGAGTTGCGTCTTTTACGCACGAGGTTGAAACATTGCGCTTCTTTTCCTTGTGCGCAGGCTTCCGTAAAACAGCACTCCTTCGTAAGGAATTCCCCATGAAGAATCATCCGTACCAGCTCAGGAACCCTTACTTCATGAGAACTCCTGGCGAGGGACTCACTTATTAAGGATTCCTTATTAAGCATTCCTTACTCGGCATTTCTTACTAAGGAACCCGGAGGGTTCCTTACCAAGAATTCACTACGTCGGATTCCTTACTACGGAATTCAGCATTAAGAATTCATATTAAGGTGGCCTTAATCAGGATTGGATTCTTTGGTAAAGGTTGCTTATTTAGAGCTCCTTATTAAGGGTTCCTGAGTAAGGACCCCTTATTACGCATTCTTCGGTAAGGATTCCTTAGTAAAGGCTCAGTACGAAGGATTCCGCACCAATGATTCCTGAGAAAGGGTTCCTCACTAAGGACCCCGTGCAAAGGATTCTGTGCTGAGGGTTCCTTATTGAAGGTTCCCGATTGAGACCTCGAGCCCGAATTCCTTCTTACGGCTTCCTTATGAAGGAACCTCATCGAAGAAATGCTTCGTAGGGAATCCTGAATGGGGATGTATTCCTCAACGCGGATTCCTTAGTCAGTTTTTTTTTTTCCCAACCATCCTGTGGTGTTGGGTCCTCGTTTTGAAGAGACGGTGCCCCGCGTTCCCCTCCTTCCTCCTCCCCCTCCTCCCTCCTCCCCCTCCTTGCCTCTGCTCTCGGCACACCCCTCCCGCGTTTCGTAGCCCCATAGGGAGCTCCACCGAAGGCCCCAGTGGGGGTGTTCGCATGCGGTTCCCCCACCCAGGGCAGCGTTTCGTGGCCCCATAGGGAGCTCCACCGTAGGCCCCTGTGGGGGTGTTCGCATGCGGTTCCCCCACCCAGGGCAGCGTTTCGTGGCCCATAGGGAGCTCCACCGAAGGCCCCAGTGGGGGTGTTCGCATGCGGTTCCCCCACCCAGGGCAGCGTTTCGTAGCCCCATAGGGAGCTCCACCGAAGGCCCCAGTGGGGGTGTTCGCATGCGGTTCCCCCACCCAAGGCAGCGCTTCGTGGCCCCATAGGGAGCTCCACCGAAGGCCCCAGTGGCTGCTCTCGCATGCGGTTCCCCCACCCAGGGCAGCGTTTCGTGGCCCCATAGGGAGCTCCACCGAAGGCCCCAGTGGGGGTGTCCACATGCGGTTCCCCCACCCAGGGCAGCGTTTCGGTGCCCCATAGGGAGCTCCACCGAAGGCCCCAGTGGGTGTTCGCATGCGGTTCCCCCACCCGGGCAGCGTTTCCGTGTTTCGTAGACCCCATAGGGAGCTCACCAAGGGGAAGGCCCCAGTTGGGTGTTCGCATGGCGGTTCCCCCGCCCAGTACAGCGTATTCGTGGCCCCATAGGGAGCCTCACGAAAAGCCGCACGTGTGGGTGTTCGCATGCGGTTCCCCCACCCAGGGCAGCTTTTCGTAGCCCCATAGGGAGCTCCACCGAAGGCCCCAGTGGGGGTGTTCGCATGCGGTTCCCCCACCCAGGGCAGCGTTTCGTGGCCCCATAGGGAGCTCCACCGAAGGCCCCAGTGGGGGTGTTCGCATGCGGTTCCCCCACCCAGGTCAGCGTTTCGTAGCCCCATAGGGAGCTCCACCGAAGGCCCCAGTGGGGGTGTTCGCATGCGGTTCCCCCACCCAGGGCAGCGTTTCGTGGCCCCATAGGGAGCTCCACCGAAGGCCCCAGTGGGGGTGTTCGCATGCGGTTCCCCCACCCAGGGCAGCGCTTCGTGGCCCCATAGGGAGCTCCACCGAAGGCCCCAGTGGGGGTGTTCGCATGCGGTTCCCCCCCCAGGGCAGCGTTTCGTGGCACCCCATGGGGAGCTCCACCGAAGGTCCCAATAGGGGTGTTCGCATTCGTCTCCCCCACCCAGGACAGCGTTTCGTGGCCCCATAGGGAGCTCCACCGAAGGCCCCAGTGGGGGTGTTCGCATGCGGTTCCCCCACCCAGGGCAGCGTTTCGTGGCCCCATAGGGAGCTCCACCGAAGGCCCCAGTGGGGGTGTTCGCATGCGGTTCCCCCACCAGGGCAGCGTTTCGTAGCCCCATAGGGAGCTCCACCGAAGGCCCCAGTGGGGGTGTTCGCATGCGGTTCCCCCACCCAGGGCAGCGTTTCGTGGTCCCATAGGGAGCTCCACCGAAGGCCCCAGTGGGGGTGTTCGCATGCGGTTCCCCCACCCAGGGCAGCGTTTCGTGGCCCCATAGGGAGCTCCACCGAAGGGCCCCAGTGGGGGTGTTCGCATGCGGTTCCCCCACCCAGGGCAGCGTTTCGTAGCCCCATAGGGAGCTCCACCGAAGGCCCCAGTGGGGGTGTTCGCATGCGGTTCCCCCTCCCAGGGCAGCGTTTCGTGGCCCCATAGGGAGCTCCACCGAAGGCCCCAGTGGGGGTGTCCACATGCGGTTCCCCCACCCAGGGCAGCGTTTCGGGGCCCCATAGGGAGTGGCTCCCGCCTGAGCCCAGATGGCTGCTCTCGCATGCCGGTTTTCCCGCCAACCCAGGGCGGCGCTTCGTGTCCCCCATGGGGAGCTCCACCGAAAGCCCCCGTGGCGCAGTTCGCATGCGCTTCCCCCGCCCAGGGCAGCGTTTCGTGGCACCATAGGGAGCTCCACCGAAGGCCCAGTGGCGCAGTTCGCATGCGGTTCCCCCACCCAGGGCAGCGTTTCGTAGCCCCATAGGGAGCTCCACCGAAGGCCCGCCCCGGTGGCGCAGTCCGCATGCGGTTCCCCCATCCAAGGCAGCGCTTCGCGGCCCCATATGGAGCCCCACCGAAAGCGGCACCCACAACGCGTTACCAACAATTGCTTATGGTTGGGTCTTTCGCCATGATATTTTTTTCCCAACCATCCTGTGGTGTTGGGTCCTCGTTTTGAAGAGACGGTGCCCCGCGTTCCCCTCCTTCCTCCTCCCCCTCCTCCCTCCTCCCCCTCCTTGCCTCTGCTCTCGGCACACCTCTCACGCGTTTCGTAGCCCCATAGGGAGCTCCACCGAAGGCCCCAGTGGGGGTGTTCGCATGCGGTTCCCCCACCCAGGGCAGCGTTTCGTGGCCCCATAGGGAGCTCCACCGAAGGCCCCAGTGGGGGTGTTCGCATGCGGTTTCCCCACCCAGGGCAGCGTTTCGTAGCCCCATAGGGAGCTCCACGAATGTACCCCAGTTGGGGTGTCCCTGCATGCGTTTCCCCCACCCATGGCAGCGTTTCGTAGCCCCATAGGGAGCTCCACCGAAGGCCCCAGTGGGGGTGTTCGCATGCGGTTCCCCCACCCAGGGCAGCGTTTCGTGGCCCCATAGGGAGCTCCACCGAAGGCCCCAGTGGGGGTGTTCGCATGCGGTTTCCCCACCCAGGGCAGCGTTTCGTAGCCCCATAGGGAGCTCCACCGAAGGCCCCAGTGGGGGTGTTCGCATGCGGTTCCCCCACCCAGGGCAGCGTTTCGTGGCCCCATAGGGAGCTCCACCGTAGGCCCCAGTGGGGGTGTTCGCATGCGGTTCCCCCACCCAGGGCAGCGGTTCGTGGCCCCATAGGGAGCTCCACCGAAGGCCCCAGTGGGGGTGTCCACATGCGGTTCCCCCACCAAGGGCAGCGTTTCGTGGCCCCATAGGGAGCTCCACCGAAGGCCCCAGTGGGGGTGTCCACATGCGGTTCCCCCACCCAGGGCAGCGTTTCGTAGCCCCATAGGGAGCTCCACCGTAGGCCCCAGTGGGGGTGTCCACATGCGGTTCCCCCACCCAGGGCAGCGTTTCGTAGCCCCATAAGGAGCTCCACCGAAGGCCCCAGTGGGGGTGTTCGCATGCGGTTCCCCCACCCAGGGCAGCGTTTCGTGGCCCCATAGGGAGCTCCACCGAAGGCCCCAGTGGGGGTGTTCGCATGCGGTTCACCCACCCAGGGCAGCGTTTCGTAGCCCCATAGGGGGCTCCACCGAAGGCCCCAGTGGGGGTGTTCGCATGCGGTTCCCCCACCCAGGGCAGCGTTTCGTGGCCCCATAGGGAGCTCCACCGAAGGCCCCAGTGGGGGTGTTCGCATGCGGTTCCCCCACCCAGGGCAGCGCTTCGTGGCCCCATAGGGAGCTCCACCGAAGGCCCCAGTGGGGGTGTTCGCATGCGTTTCCCCCACCCAGGGCAGCGTTTCGTAGCCCCATAGGGAGCTCCACCGAAGGCCCCAGTGGGGGTGTTCGCATGCGGTTCCCCCACCCAGGGCAGCGTTTCGTGGCCCCATAGGGAGCTCCACCGAAGGCCCGTGGGGGTGTTCGCATGCGGTTCCCCCACCCAGGGCAGCGTTTCGTAGCCCCCTAGAGCTCCACCGAAGGCCCCAAGTGGGCTCTTCCGCAATGCGGTTCCCCCACCCAGGGCAGCGTTTCGTGGCCCCATAGGGAGCTCCACCGAAGGCCCCAGTGGGGTGTTCGCATGGGTTCCCCGCCCAGGGCAGCGTTTCGTGCCCCATAGGGAGCTCCACCGAAGGCCCCAGTGGGGGTGTTCGCATGCGGTTCCCCCACCCAGGGCAGCGCTTCGTGGCCCCATAGGGAGCTCCACCGAAGGCCCCAGTGGGGGTGTTCGCATGCGGTTCCCCCACCCAGGGCAGCGTTTCGTGGCCCCATAGGGAGCTCCACCGGAGGCCCCAGTGGCTGCTCTCGCATGCGGTTCCCCCACCCAGGGCAGCGCTTCGTGGCCCCATGGGGAGCTCCACCGAAAGCCCCCGTGGCGCAGTTCGCATGCGCTTCCCCCACCCAGGGCAGCGTTTCGTGGCACCATAGGGAGCTCCACCGAAGGCCCCAGTGGCGCAGTTCGCATGCGGTTCCCCCACCCAGGGCAGCGTTTCGTAGCCCCATAGGGAGCTCCACCGAAGGCCCGCCCCGGTGGCGCAGTCCGCATGCGGTTCCCCCATCCAAGGCAGCGCTTCGTGGCCCCATATGGAGCCCCACCGAAAGCGGCACCCACAACGCGTTACCAACAATTGCTTATGGTTGGGTCTTTCGCCAGGATAATTTTTCCGGGCTCCATATGGGGCCACGAAGCGCTGCCTTGGATGGGGGAACCGCATGCGGACTGCGCCACCGGGGCGGGCCTTCGGTGGAGCTCCCTATGGGGCTACGAAACGCTGCCCTGGGTGGGGGAACCGCATGCGAACTGCCCACTGGGGCCTTCGGTGGAGCTCCCTATGGGGCCACGAAACGCTGCCCTGGGTGGGGGAACCGCATGCGAACACCCCCACTGGGGCCTTCGGTGGAGCTCCCTATGGGGCTACGAAACGCTGCCCTGGGTGGGGGAACCGCATGCGAACACCCCCACTGGGGCCTTCGGTGGAGCTCCCTATGGGGCCACGAAACGCTGCCCTGGGTGGGGGAACCGCATGCGAACACCCCCACTGGGGCCTTCGGTGGAGCTCCCTATGGGGCCACGAAACGCTGCCCTGGGTGGGGGAACCGCATGCGAACACCCCCACTGGGGCCTTCGGTGGAGCTCCCTATGGGGCCACGAAACGCTGCCCTGGGTGGGGGAACCGCATGCGAACACCCCCACTGGGGCCTTCGGTGGAGCTCCCTATGGGGCACGAAACGCTGCCCTGGGTGGGGGAACCGCATGCGAACACCCCCACTGGGGCCTTCGGTGGAGCTCCCTATGGGGCTACTGGGTGGGGGAACCGCATATGGAATGGGGCCACGAACGCCCTGGGTGGGGGAACCGCATGCGAACACCCCCACTGGGCCTTCGGTGGAGCTCCCTATGGGGCTACGAAACGCTGCCCTGGGTGGGGGAACCGCATGCGAACACCCCCACTGGGGCCTTCGGTGGAGCTCCCTATGGGGCCACGAAACGCTGCCCTGGGTGGGGGAACCGCATGCGAACACCCCCACTGGGGCCTTCGGTGGAGCTCCCTATGGGGCTACGAAACGCTGCCCTGGGTGGGGGAACCGCATGCGAACACCCCCACTGGGGCCTTCGGTGGAGCTCCCTATGGGGCCACGAAACGCTGCCCTGGGTGGGGGAACCGCATGCGAACACCCCCACTGGGGCCTTCGGTGGAGCTCCCTATGGGGCTACGAAACGCTGCCCTGGGTGGGGGAACCGCATGCGAACACCCCCACTGGGGCCTTCGGTGGAGCTCCCTATGGGGCCACGAAACGCTGCCCTGGGTGGGGGAACCGCATGCGAACACCCCCACTGGGGCCTTCGGTGGAGCTCCCTATGGGGCTACGAAACGCTGCCCTGGGTGGGGGAACCGCATGCGAACACCCCCACTGGGGCCTTCGGTGGAGCTCCCTATGGGGCCACGAAACGCTGCCCTGGGTGGGGGAACCGCATGCGAACACCCCCACTGGGGCCTTCGGTGGAGCTCCCTATGGGGCTACGAAACGCTGCCCTGGGTGGGGGAACCGCATGCGAACACCCCCACTGGGGCCTTCGGTGGAGCTCCCTATGGGGCCACGAAACGCTGCCCTGGGTGGGGGAACCGCATGCGAACACCCCCACTGGGGCCTTCGGTGGAGCTCC
>CAUYUJ010003670.1:304143-326643 GCA_963575745.1 Prorocentrum cordatum
GGGAGCTCCACCGAAGGCTCCAGTGGCGCAGTTCGCATGCGTCTCCCCCGCCCAGGACAGCGCTTCGTGGCTCCATAGGGATCTCCATCGAAGGGTCTAGTGGCACCGTTCGCATGCGTCCTCCCCACCCAGGACAGCGTTTCGTGGCCCCACAGGGAGCCTCACCGAAGGCCCTAGTGGCACAGGCCGCATGCGTCAGCGCCCCCTAGGACAGCGCTTCGTGGCCCCATGAGGAACTTCACCAAGGGTTTTAGTCGCGCCGTTCGCATGCGTCTCCCTCACCCAGGACAGCGCTCCGAGGCCCCATGGGGAAGTCCACCGAAGGCCCCAGTGGCGGTGTCCACATGCGTCCGCGCCATTGATTTCGGCGCACCCCTCACACGCTTCGTGGCCTCATAGGGGGCTTCACCGAAACCAGTGCCCACAATGCGATACTCGCAACAGCATATGGTCGGGTCCTTCGTCAGGTTATTTTTCCCCCAATTATCATGTGGTGTCGGGTCCTTCTGTTGAAGAGACAGTGCCCCGAGTCACTCCTCCTCCTCTCCCGCTGCCCTGCTTCTGCTTTCCGCATGTCCATCATGTCGGCACACCCTTCGCACGTTTTCTTGGCCCCGTGGGGAGCTCCACCGAAGGCTCCAGTGGCAGGGCCCGCATGCGTCAACGCCACCCAGGATAACGTTTCGTGGCCCCATAGGGAGCTCCACCGAAGGCTCCAGTGGCAGGATCCGCATGCGGGAACGCCACCAAGGACAGCGTTTCGTGGCCCCACAGGGAGCTCTACTGAAGGCTCCAGTGGCAGGGTCCACATGCGGGAGCGCCACCCGGGACAGCGTTTCGTGGCCCCATAGGGAGCTCCACCGAAGGCTCCAGTGGCAGGGTCCGCATGCGTCAACGCCACCGATTTGGGCACACCCCTCACACGGTTCGTTGCCCCATAGGGAGGTCCACCGAAGGCTCCAGTGGCAGAGTCCGCATGCGTCACCGCCACCAAGGACAGCGCTGCGTGGCCTCATAGGGCATAGGGAGCTCCACCGAAGGCTCCAGTGGCAGGGTCCGCATGCGGGAACGGAACGCCACCCAGGGCAGTGTTTCGTGGCCCCGCATGGAGCTCCACTGAAGGCTCCAGTGGCAGGGTCTGCAAGCGTCACCGCCACTCAGGACAGCGTTTCGTGGCCCCACAGGGAGCTCTACCGAAGGCTCCAGTGGCAGGATCCGCATGCGACAACGCCACCCAGGACAACGTTTCGTGGCCCCATAGGGAGCTCCACCGAAGGCGTCAGTGGCGCAGTTCGCATGCGTCTCCCCCGCCCATGACAGCGCTTCGTGGCCCCATGGGGAACTTCACCGAGGGTCTTAGTGGCGCCGTTCGCATGCGTCTCCCCCACCCAGGACTGCGCTTCGTGGCCCCATAGGGAGGTCCACCGAAGGCCCCAGTGGCGGTGTCCACATGCGTGCCACCGATTTCGGTGCACCCCTCACACGCTTGGTGGCCCCACAGAGAGCTTCACCGAAACCGGTACCCACAATGCGGTACTCGCAACTGTGTATGGTTGGGTCTTTCGTCTGGCTAATTTTGTTTCCGTCCCTTTTCGTGATGCGAACGGCACGCGCTCCAGCGAACAGGCGCAACATCGCATGATATTGATGTTTAAGGGTTAGCACATGTAAGTGAGCTCTGCGCCCGCAGACTTGCTGTGCACGTGTCTCGCTGTGTTCGCTCGTCCGTGAAGCGCGCGGCTGCGTTAGCCATCCTGGGGGGCGGCGGATTTACTGACCTGCCTTTCCTGGTTGTTTCTTTGGACGGAATGCGAGAAATTAACCTGGCGAGAAATTTGACCATATGCAGTTGTGAGTAACGTAGCTATGATAATGGTCTTTGGTGTAGCTGCTTATTGGGACGCGAAGCGCCTGACGGCGTGCCGACATTGCTTCTGGGGGGGGCGCATGCGAACACCGCTTTCGAGGCCTTCAGTGCGGCTCCCTGTGGGGCCACGAAACGTGTGAGAGGTGTGCCGAAATGGGCGGGGGAGGACGCATGCGGACACCGCCATTGGGGCCTGCGGTGGAACTTTTGCACGGGACCACGAACGAATGAGGTGTGCACCGAAATTGGTGCGGGTGACGCATGCGACTACCACTGGGGCTTTCGGTGGAGCTCCTAATGGAGCCGGGAGGCGTGTGATGGGGTGTGCAGGACATGGGCGCGGAGGGCGCATGTGAGCACTGCCACTGGGGCCTTCGGTGGAGGTCCTTAGGGGTCCACGAGACGTGTGAGGAGTGTGCTGAAATTGGTGCGGGGGACGCGTGCGAGCGTTGCCGCTGGCGCCTTCGATGGGGCCCCCGATGGGGCCACGAACCGTGTGAGGGGTGTACCGAGATTGGTGCGGGGACGCTTGTGAGCACGACCGCTGGGTCCTTCGGTGGATTTCCTTATGGGGTCACGAAGCGCTGTTCTTGGTTGGGGGAGATGTATGCGGCCGCGGCCGCTGGGGCCTTCGGTGGAGCTCCCTATGTGGTCACGAAGCGCTGCATCAGGTGGGGAGGACGCATGCGGCTGCGGCCACTAGGCCCTTCGGTGAGGCTTCACATGGGGCCACGAAGCGCTTTGACGGTGTTGGGGACGCATGCGGCAGCGGCCACTGGTGCTTTCGGTTGGGCACTTATGGGGACATGAACCGTGTGAGGGGTGTGCCGAAATAGTCCGCACGCGGATGGCCGAGGTAAGTCTGGGAGGAGAGCAGAGGAGAGGACGCGGGGCATTGTCTATTCAAAAAGAGGACCCAGCAACACATGATGGTTGGGGGGAAGAAACCGCGCCACGCGTATACCTTTACCATATACCTCTACCACGTATTGCAACATTCTCCAGGCGAATGACCCAACCATGAGCATTTACGACGCGTGTGAGGGGTGCTCCGAAATGGGTGCGAGGGGCGCATGTGAGCAATTTGGGCTCTGCCACTGGGGCCTTCGGTGGAGTTCCCTATTGGGCCACGAGGCGCGTGGTGGGTGTGCCGAGATCGATGCGGGGGACGCGTGTGAACACCTGACACTGGGACCTTCGGTGGAGCTCCCCAGGTGGACATGTGGAGAGCAGGGGCAGGGGTGGGAGGAGGGAGGAGCGGGAGGAGGAAGGAGGACGGAGTGAAGCTTATCGATGCCAGTGAGAGGGCCAATTTCAAATCGTTCCTCACGCAATCGGGCATTTCGCGAGCGTGCTGTGTCTGCACGTGTGGGCGCACCGCGGATGGAAGCCGGGACCATCACATATTTCAGCTGCAGCAGGTTCGCGTCGCGTCGACGCGGATGCGACCCCGCCGGGTGCGTTCAAGGTTGAACGCTGCCAGTGGCCCAGAATCGGCCAATTTGGAATGATCTGGTGATCGGAATCCCGCCGATCGTTCAAGGTTGAACGATCCGCACGGTGTCGGGAACCAATGCCAGGGTCGTCACGACACGAACTTGCCGCACGGCGGCCACATTTTCTGACACCTCGTCGAGCGCTCTTCGGCGAGCGCAGCGCCTCTTCCTCCTTTTTTTGCGCTGCTCGGACTTCGGTGAAGAACCGTACCGTCTGCCTCCTCGTCCTCCCAAGCTTTCTCCCTCACCAGTCCCCGTCTCCCCATTGCTCTTCCCGCCCCGCCTTCGTCTGGCGTGCCAAAGGGGGGCCCTGATGGAAGCGAATCCTAGACCCCAGGGCTCCCCCCAGGAACACTCATCGAAAAAGCACAACGCCACGGGCCCAGACATCCGATGTATGGACTCTGCAGTGCAGGATCCCTAGCAGTCCCGACCCTTTCCGCAGGGCCGTCTTTTCATCTCCAGTCGTCTTCGGACGGTCCTGGGACCTGGTAAGGGCCCCCAGAGGCCGGAGACGGCGAAAAGCTTACGCCCTGATCTTTTCAAGGCGTTGGAGGTCTGAGGCGTCGCCGCGGACGTCGTCGACCGTGCCCCCCGAGGCCGTACTATGACGGGGACCCCGAGGAGGGCGTGCTCTACTTGGGGGGCGAGCCCTACGAGCTCGAGTGGGTGTGCTGCCCGCTGCCCGTACCGCGGGGGCCAGGGGGCCAGCCAGGCGGCCGGTTCGGGGAAAAGGAGAAGCAAAGCGCAAGCCGAAGATTCGGAAACTATTCTGTGAACTGCCGCCCCCCACACTCTTTTCTGAATTGTCCTCTTAAATTATCCTCGCCCCTCCAGGAGAGGGGAAGCGGAGGAGGGTGAGAAGGAAGAGGAGAAGGAGGGGGAGGGGAGGATGAGTCGGACTCGGAGTCGGAGTCGGAGTCGGAGTCGGAGTCGGAGGAGGAGGAGGAGGAGGAGGAGGAGGAGGAGGAGGAGGAGGAGGAGGAACAGGAGGAGGAGGAGTGTAACCTAAGTCTCATCAGCGATGTTTGAAGAAACCCTCCCTCGAAGCTCCCTCTTCAAAAAAGGCCCGTACAAAGGGCCCATTTCCATTGGGGAAAAAGGCCCCTTTAGGAGACTACCGTTTCAAGATCCTGAAGCGTGCCTAACCACCATTCTCGGGACCCCATCGCCACGAATCATTCTGATTGTTGCGTCTAGACGACTTTGAGTCGTGCCAGAGCTCCGTTCCTGTCATCTCAGCTCCGCGAATCCGCGTAACTGTTGCGCCTTGGCTGTCCTGAATCGTTCCCACCTCCGCTTCGGCACGTTAACGATGGGAATCCGTGAAAGTCTTGCAACTGTCCAAGGCGAATGTGCGCGGCGCTTAGGCGAGAGCCACATTTTGGGAAGGAAACGCCCTCAATCGGTGAAGCCCTTGCACATGTTTAAAACGAATATGCGCGGCACTAAGGCGAGAACAACATGTTTGAAACCAGCCGCCCTGAATCCGCGAAGGTCCTGATTTGCTTTTCAGACGAGTGTGCGCGGCGCTGAAGCGAGAGCAACATATTGGAAGCGGCCCGTTCTCCACTTGTGACACTGTTGCCAATTTCGAAGTTCCAGGATGGTATAAGAACGTCTCAGGCGAAACGCCTGGGCCGCCGCTCCGGTTGGATTCGACGGTTGGATTCGAGGTGCGACAGGGAGCAGGTATTCTTCAAGGAACAAGAATAGAGGAGGACCAATGTACACCCAAGACCTGTCAACGTCACTTCCATTGAGAAAAGTGCCCCGTTAGGGGACAATCGTTTGAAGATCCTGAAGCGTGCCGAACCACAATTATCGGGACCCCATCGCCACGAATCATTCTGATTGTTCCGCCTTGACGATGTCGAACCGTGCCAGAACGCCGCTCTTGTGATTTCAACACCGCGAGTCCGCATAATTGTGTCGCCTTCGCAATCCTGAATCGTTCCAAAACACCGTTTCTGGTACGCTATCCATAGGGATCCGTGAACCTGTTGCAAGTGTGTGCAACGAATGTGCGCGGCGCTTAGGCGAGAGCCACATTTTGAAAATGAGCCGCCTTCAATATGTGAGGCTCGTGCAATTTCAAAGACGAGTGCGCGCGGCGCAAAGGCGAGAGCCACAGTTTGAAAAGGAATGCCATCAATCCGTGCAACTATTGCAGATGTTACGGACGAGTGTGCGCGTCGCTAAAACGAGAGCCGCATTTTGAACACCACCCGCTTTCAATCAGTGAAACTCTTGCACATGTTTGACCCGAGTGTGTGCGGCCTAAAGGGGCAACCTTTTGAAAACCACCCGACCTCAGTTTGGGAAGCTGTTGCTCATCCCCCACATCCAAGGTGGGGTTCTTGTTTTCTCTGCACGCCCTCCCGCGCAGGATCTCCTCGTCCTCCTCCTTCCCTCTCTCTTCCTCGCTTGTTCACACAGCACTCATCATCATCACCGTCATCATCATCATCATCATCATCATCATCATCATCATCATCATCATCATCATCATCATGATCATCAAAATCGCTATCATTATTATCATCATCATCATCCTTATCATCATGACCGTCATCTCACTCAGCTCATGTAGATAATCCGAGCAGGTCATCGGCAAACTTTGCCAGGCATAGCCCTTGAGCATCTCAAGGGAGCAACACGTGAGGATGTCTCAAGCGGGGGCCTCGTTTGTAAGTGAAGTGGAATGAAGTCTCAGGCGGAAGCCCCCTACCTACGGGGCCCGCGCTTCATGGTGGTAATCCCAGCGGGTCATCGGCTAGTTGTATCCGGCGTAGCACTTGAGCATGCCAAGGGGGCAATTCGTGACGATGTCTCAAACGGGGGCCTCGTCTGTGAGTGGACTGCGTGCGAGGAAGTCTCAGGCGGGAGCTTCTTTTCTATGGGGCCCGCGTTTCGTGTTGGTAATCCGAGGGGGTCCTTGGCAAACTTTGCCAGGCATTGGTGCTTCATCATCCCACGGGGGCAAATCGCAAGGAAGTCTCAAGCGGGGGCTTCGTTCGTGAATGATTCGCGCAGAAAACTTAGAACTCGAGCCCCTTCCTTATGGGGCCCGCATGTCATGTTGGCAATCCGAGCGGGTCATCTGCAACCTTTGCCAGGCATCGCACTTGAGCACCCCAGGGAGGCAACTCGTTCGGATGTCTCAAGCGGGGGCTTCGTGTGTGAGTGAACCGCCAGGACTTCTCAGGCGGGGGTCGCTTCCATACCGGGCCTGCATTTCATGTTGGTAGTCCAATTGGGTCTTCGGCAATTTCTGCCAGGTATCGCGCTTGAGCACCCCAAGGGGGCGAATCGCAAGGAAGTCTCAAGCGGGGGCCTCGTCCGTGAGTGAAGTGCGAAGAAAATTTGAGCTGGAGCCTCTTCCGTATGGGGCCCGCATATCATGTTGGCAGTCCGAACGGGCCATCTGCAATCTTAGCCAGGCATCGCACTTGAGCACCCCAAGGGGGCAACTTGTGAGGTTGTCTCAAGCGGGGGCCTCGTCTGTGGGCGAATTGCGAGGAAATCTCAGGCAGGACCCCCCCTCCCTATGGGGCCCGCGCTTCATGTTAGCAATCCGACCGGGTCGTCGGCAGACTTTACAAGGCGTAGCACTTGAGCATCCCAAGGGGGCACAGCGTGAGGATGTCTCAGGCAGGGACCTCGTTCGTGAGTGAATTGCAGAGGCATTTTGAGCTGGAGCCCTTTCTCTATGGGGCCCGCATGGCATGTTGGTAATCTGATCGGGCCATCGGCACATTTTGCCAGGCATAGTGCATAGTACTTGAGTGCCCCAAGGGGGCAAATCGTGAGGATGTCTGAAGCGGGGGCCTTGTTACATGTATATATATATCCATATATACAGATCCACACATGTTATGAAGTATTGAACGTATTCAAGTTTAGGTATCAGTGTACGTGTTTGTATGTTGTATGTGTATGTTCATTTGCATGTACTTTTGTATGTTTATTTGCACTTGTATTATTTGCATGTGCATGTGCATTTGCAATTGCACGTGAAATTGAATTTGTGTGTATGGGAACTCGTATTTGTATATGTATGTGCATTTGCATTCGTATGTGTATGCATATGTGCATATGCATGTGTTATTGGCATTCGCATGTGTATGTATGTATGTATGCATGTATGTATGCATGTATGTATGAATATATGTATGTTTGCATGTATGTATGTATGCGTGTATGTATGCATGTCTGTATGTATGGATGGATGGATGGATGGATGGATGGATGTATGCAGGTGTGTGTATGTATGTATGTAAATCTGTCTGTATGTATGTAGTACGTATCTATGTATACATGTATGTATGCATGTACGCATGTATATATATATATAAATATCTACAGATATGAATGTATGTGTGTACCTGTGTGTATGTATATATGTACGTCTGCATGGATGCATGTCATGTAATGCAATGCAAGGTGTTGTAATGTAACGTACGGTAATGCAATGTAATGTAACGTAATGTAATATATTGTAATGTATTGTAATGTAACGTAATGGGTTGCAATGTAATGTAATGTATTGTAATGTAATGTAATGTAATGTAATGTAATGTAATGTAATGTAATGTATTGTAATGTAATGTAATGTAATGTAATGTAATGTAGTGTCGTGTAGTGTAGTGTAGTGTAATGTAATGTAATGTAATGTAGTGTAATATAATGTAATGTAATGTAGCGTAATGTAATGTAATGTGATGTGTGTGTATGTATGTCTGTATGTACGTATGTCTGTCTGTCTGTCTGTCTGTCTGTCTGTCTGTCTGTCTGTCTGTCTGTCTGTCTGTCTGTCTGTCTGTCTGTCTGTCTGTCTGTCTGTCTGTCTGTCTGTATATATGTATATGCTGGGGTACCGGGAGCCCGGGGCCTGGGCGGGGACACCTTCCTGGATTTCCCCCCCTTCTGGCCCACGGCACTCTTGACCCTTTTGGGGCCCGCTCTGGAGGCCATTCGGACAGCCTGAGGTTTCCCGATTATTTCTTGCCCCCCCTCTCGCGACGTTAACTCTCCGGGCGGGGTGTCTTCGGTGGGGTGTCAGGCAGGAGATGCTGCAGGTGGTTGCTGCTGCCTTCCGTGCTCGGTGCGACCCTCGAGATCGCCCGTGCGCGAGGGCGTCCGGCACACCGCGATCTTGTTGTCAGCAGTAGCTTCAGCCTTGGTTCCCTCCTCCGCTTCTCCTGCTGATGGTCACTCTCTGTGACGTGCAGCTTTTTCTCGTCACATCACGATCGTAGCGCAGATGTAGACGATCTTTTCACTCTTCCTGCTGCTAGCTATCCCGGGCCATTAAGAATCGACACGATCACCTTTTCGATCTATCATGTCCGCGGGCTGCGACAGTTCGCGCCCGCGGACTTCCCAGCGTCATCCCGGGACGCCTCTCGCCGCGCACGACAACCGCGACGTCCTCCACTTCCATCGTCCTTCCTCCTACCCTAGCCCCGCAGGCAGTCTTGACCGCCCCCCCAAGACGCTCGCCGCCCGCCCGGTTCGGGCGGGCTGCTGGCCCTTGTGAGGCTTGGATCACGCCTCGGCTCGGGTGCAGGGGGCGGAGGGGGGGCAGGGCGGCCACTGCTCGCGCCTGCCAGCGGATGCGGTGCTGGGGGTGGGGGGGTGGGGGGGGGTGGACGGTCGCATCCCGCGCCCCCGCCGTCCGCCCCAGCTCGCCACCCCCACCGCATCCAGGGCGAAGGAGGAGGCTGCCCGACTGCTCGGATCGAGCAGGGCCATTGGTCCAGCTACCCGCTAATACCCACCTCGGCGACCGCTCCGTCCTCCTCCCTTTCCCAAACATTGGTAAAGACATACGTGCCGCCCGGTTGGCCAGGTCTACTCCAAGCGGGGATGCTCCTGTCCCTCGCCCTGCCCCCTTGGGCCCCCGTCTTCGCGCACTTCTACGTCGCGCATCTCCCGCGGCGGGGGGACGCCCTCGACTCTTGATCTCCGCCGTGCTGAGCGGCGTCGGCGAGAACTCACCGACAGGGCCACGCAGTGGGTCAAAGCTTGGCTCCCCTCAGTCTACTATGGGCGCCCTGAGGACGACTTCCATGCGTGGCTCGATTGGTGCGTGGACTACGTGCGCGGGCTCTTGCACTGTGACGGCTTCTGCCTCCACGAACACGCTGCTCGCGACGCCGTCCCGCGCCTCCGTCAAGTTGCAGAAGAGATATGCTTCGCTGCTTGGTATGCGAGTGCGATCCCTTGGGGGCGTCTTCGGAGGCAGCTACGCGCTACTCTTCCGCGCTCCTCCTCACCTCGACGCGCCGCGCGGCTTCATGCTCTCGTTCATTTTAGGATGCTGGAGTGGCGCCCCGACCCTGCGAGGATCCCGTTCGACGGGCGCGTCGAGCTCTTCCGCAGGGCCCTGTTCGTTGGCCCATGGAGGCGCATCGCTTCGCCGCGTGCGTTCCCAGCTCCTGACCCCGGTGGCGGCGCCCGCCTTGGCGCGGGAGAACCTGTGGTCGACGACCCGCTGGCTCCTCCGCTTCGCTCGCTGCTCGCCGCGCAGTCGTCTTCTTCGTCTGGTGGCCCCCCTTTTGATGAACTTGCTGCGCCGCTTCGCCCCGGCGGCTACCTGTCCCCCACCGACCAGGGCATTGAGGCGATTGGCGCCGCCGAGAACAGTGGCAGGGGCTCGCGCGAGCTTTGCGAGGACGATGCGATGGCGGATGATGAGTTCCTCTACAATTTCGGCCTGAGACCGCGCCCTCCCCGTCGCGGTGCCGTGTGCTCCTCGGGCGGAGCTCGCGGAGCTTCTCATGGCCTTCGGCGGGCTCTTCTGACCCGCCGCCTCCAGATGCTGACGCGGATGCTCTGCGCTGGCTTTCGGGGCCGCGCCCTGCTGTGCCCGGGCCACCCGCGCCTCCTGTGCCCCCTCTCCCTGAGCGGCTCGCCGACGCTGCCCCGCCATCACATTTTATCGTCTCCAATCGTATCGGGAGCTCCCGTGGCAGAAGAGCACCCAGAACGAGGTCCTCCGTGACAGAGGGGGGGCATCTTAGGGCCCCTCTGTGACAGAGGGGGGGCCAAAAAACAAATGATCACTTTAATGCGGCTTCTGGATTACCCCCTTCTTCTACGAGCTCCTCTTGGCGGCGTGACTCCAGCCCCTGCTGATGGACTCGCTGATCCTCGACCTGGCCGGCCCTCTTGGGCGTCCTGCGCCTCGTGGCCCTCCAAGTCCAGTGGAAGCCCCCACGCGAGGGGGAATGCCGCAGGCCCACGGTCGCCCTGTTCTGCTGGATTGGCCCCTGAGGAAGCCCCCTGGGAGAGGGGGCGCCTCGCTGAGGTGCCTCGCGAGACTGGGCCCGGAGAGAGTGCAGCGGGCCTCGCTGCGGCTTCGCGCGCCGAGGCGCCTGGCGATTCGGACCCGACAGTGGACGGGCCCACATTTGCCGACGCCTTCTGGGATGGCGGGGCAGTCGAGCGCACTCTCGTGGACCTATGCGACGAGCCCGCCGATGGCGAGATGCTGCTCGACGGCCTCCCGCTGGACGACAGCGACCCCGAGTGCGTCGCAGCGTTCTTCGGCGAGTTGGAGGGCGACGGCTCCTTCGACGAGGAGACGGACCCCGTCTTCATGGACCTGGTCGCTGTCTCGTCCGTCCTTGGCGTGCCCAGCGGGGGCGGCGCGCCCTTCTCCCACCGTGACCCAGCTGACAATTTCGTCCTCGCGAACGAGGCGCACGTGCTGGACTACGACGCGGTCGCCTCGGCGAACGGCGACCTCCCCGCCCTGGGTGGCCCCGCGGGCCCCGCGGCGGGCGCAGGCGGCCCCTGGGCAGGCTGGATCATTCGCCGCAGGGGCGCTCGCTCCTCCTTCTCCTCATCCTTCCCTTCCTCTTCCTCCTCTTCTTTTTCTTCCATTCTTTCTCCTTGTAGATGGCCCCTCCCTGTCGCGCCGCTGCGCGTGTCCGCGGGCCAGGCTGGGCGTTTCGCTGAAGACTTCCTCGCCGATTCTGATCTTGAGGCTGGAACTTTGCAGCAGTTTGCAGGGCGGAGCCCGGGTGGTTTTCAACGTGTGGCTTCCGCTTAGCGCCGCGCGTGTTCGTTTTAAACAGTCGCGGCAGTTTCAGGGATGGAGGCAGGTCTGTTTGCAAGAATTGGTTATCTCGATGTCGCCGTGGACATCTTGCAATCGTTTCAAGGGTGAAGGACCAATCCTTTTCAATATGCGTTTCTCGCTTCAGCTCCGCGCGCATCCAGGCGACCCGTCCCTCACCATATTATTAAGTGCGCATCCATCCGACCCAACCTGCATCACTCGATGCTGCGAATCATGATTCGGTGCGCGCCCGTACGACCCAGCATCCTACGCAACAGGTGTTACTCGCTGCGCATCCATCCGGCCGGACCCCCACTTTCTCATATAACGCTTTATATTCGGTGTGCATCCATACGACCCAACCCTCACCATCCGATGTTTGAACTCATTCGGTGCACATCCATCCGACCCAACCTTCGCCATCCGATGCAAAAAAAAACAATTCATTCGGTGCGCATCAGCTAATCTTCAACATCGACACCTCCTGGCCCCGAAGAACCCCAGGGCACAAGAGGCAGTAAACATTACAACGTCGATGACACATGCAAAATTTCGATGCGTTTCAGGAACCCCTCGCCGACTCTGGATTCTGGACCCAAGCGCCCCCCACGCGGCCGCCCGCAGGCGCTCCCAGACGCTACGCGACGCGCACGGGCGTTTCATGACGCTACAATGTTCCGTCCCCGGGCGCTCCCAGGTTCGCCGACGCCGCCAGCAGCAGCCGCACCCACACATAGTCTTCTTCATCGCCCCCGCCGCCGCACGTGGCCCTACGGAGCAGATCGACTCAGAGCCCGTTGGCGCGTGGAACCCAAGCAGTTTTCACAATCGGGCTCTCGCTTTGTTGACGCCGCACGCCGTCGTCTTACACAGCCAACGGACATATAGAGGGGGGGCCGTTTCCAAAAAGGGGCTCACGCTTGGCGCCGTGCGTACTTGGTTTCCGACTGGTCCTGACCAGCGCGAGTAAATGGCGTTATTCTATGTTATTTGTTTTCCTCTCTCCCAAGGTGGTGTGGACATTGGACAAGGAACCTTTCGATAAGGAGTACAGGATTTTGAATCTAGTGGAACTTTAGTCGTGGATCGGCCACGGATGTCGCCGCCGCCCTCGTCAGATAAGGAATCCTCCAGGGTCTGTAGCCTCGTGGGCGCATTCCTTAACGAACGCCCCCGCCGTAGTGGGTGTTGCCTTGGACTTGCGCGCGTTCGGATACAAAACCCACCATATACATTCATTTGACCATTACCCGACCTCCACGACCCAGCGTTCCATATTGCGGAACAGCTAACACGGCTGGAAGGTGGCCCGTTTTTCGGAACGTGGCTCTCGCGTGATACTTCCACTGAACATGCGTCGACGGCTTTGATATCTTGGAACGCTTCGACGGACGGAAAAAACGTCCTTCTCAGCATGCGGCTATTTGTTGTTTTTTTGACGGACGCTCGCGTGGGGGTTCCGCGTAATGTGCGTCCACGATTTTGACATCTTGCAGCACGTAGACGGATAAAAAAGGCACGTGCTTTTCAGTTTTGAGCTACTTCAGGCGTCCCTCAAGTGGACGGAGGGTCTTTTACAACAGGTGCCCTCGTTTGACTGGTGGATTGGCTAGCCGCTCGTCATTCATGGGGGGGCGTCCGCAATGGAAAACAATAGTTGTATAGATTTCTCAAAAAGGGACTTGGAATGACAGGGTGTGTTGCAACATTGGTTGATGCATCTTGGGTTTAATCTGGTCCTTCGTCTCCTCCTCCTCCTCCTCCTCCTCCTCCTCCTCCTCCTCCTCGTACCTCTCTTGCTTCCACTCTTCGCGCTTCTTCTTTCCTCGTCGTTCCTCTCCTCCCCTCTGCCGTGTGCCGTAAGTCCCCAGGGCCCACGGTGGGCTTTCACCTCCTCCGAGGCGGGGCCAGCCCAGCGCCGGAGCTGCACCGCAGCTTGCTGCTGCGGCCGCAGAAGTGGGGCGCGTCGGTCATGTGGGTTGTGTTCGGCGGCAACGCGATGCTCGCCAGCGATTGGCGCCGCCGCTCGGGGGCAAGCGGTCCTGGGTGGCCCCTTCTCGTTCATCCCTCGCCCCCTAGAGAGCCCAGCTCGGGGTTCGGCACGCGGGGGGTGGAGGAGGAGGAGGAGGAGGAGGAGGAGGAGGAGGAGGAGGAGGAGGAGGAGGGAGGAGGAGAGAAGGAGGAGGAGGAGGAGGAGGAGGAGGAGGGCACCTGCAGCCTGCGGTTTCGCGGACTGGAGTCTGAGCCCATCTGATTGTCTTGAGCCGCCAGTTAGCTCTGTCCAGGGTGTCCAGAAGGTTGGGTCCTCGGGCCCACCACCCTCCCCAGGGAGGAACGAAGAGGAGGAGGAGGGGGAGGGGCAAGGGGGGGGCAGATGAAGGGGAGGAGGAAAGGGACACGAAAGAGAGGAGGTCGGCGGGCAAGACAGAGAGGAAAGAGGAGGAAGGATGCGCGGTGAAAGAGGAGGAGAAGGATGAGGCGGGACGGAGGAGGGCGAGGACGTAGGGGAAGGACGAGGAGGATTTTTTCCTTGGCGATCCCTGATGGCAGGATCAATAAGGACGAGGAGGAGGAGGAGGAGAAGGAGGAGGAGGATGTTGGTTACCACGGCTACGCTGCATGACCAGAGCACGCTGAAAGTAGCTCTTTGGGATGGAGGTTTTTGCATATCTAATCCCAGGCATCTGGGTTATGTTTCTCTTTGCCAGTCTTGGGGTTTTCCTCCGCCCCGTGCACAGCTCTCCAAGTTTAGCAAGACGAGCACCATACGTCTAACATTTGCATTCAGTGCAAACGTCTAGCAGTCAGTCGTTCGAGCAATCAAACATCACACATGTGTGATTCAAATCTTTAAGTTCTGCACATAGATCCGAGGTGTCTCAGTGCAAAGGCCTGGGGACGGGCAGATATGACTTGGACTACGCTTGGTGCGGAGACACGTCGAATGCTGTCAAAAACGCTGCGACCCGCCAGGAGGGCCTAACCAGAACCACATGTGGGTGCTAGAGGCCTCACGAGGCTCTGGAGCTCTCGGGCTGGACCAAGGGACCCCTGTTAAGTCGGTCCTGGGCCACATCGGGAGCAACTCAACAGCAAGACTGGCGGTTTTCTTACATAGCGATACTGAGGCATCAATGTCAGCCAACGTCGAAGAGGCACCGGACGGGTGCGATACCGCTCCGAGCTTGGCTGCATGATCGGCAAAATCATCGCCGACCCGCAGCACATGCTCTTGAGGAGAAATATCATGATCATCAATGGCCTTATGCGCCCTGACCGTCTCGCAGCCCAGCATTTTGCACCCAGCCAACGCCCGCCCCTGCATCACCAGCCCCGAACACGGTCTGTCAGGCGCGAGGCGGGCGTATCGTGAAAAGCTCGCTAGGTTGCCAAAGTAGGGCGCCGCACGAAGCATAGGCGTAAAACTCCCCCGCCTGAGCAGTCTGTGGGCAGCTGTTTAACAACTGCACCGTACGCCATGGCTAAGAGGTTCCCACCAGGGCCTAAACCGGCGATGCCCCAGTCCGCACAGCACATATCCCGAACTGAAGATTTCAGGCAGGAGCCGTCTAGGACAGATTCGCCCCAAAGCTTACGAGAGCCTTCGGGCGGGCATGGCAGGCCCTCGGCTTCGAAACCCTCGGGGTAAAGCTTCAAATTGGTCCATCGTCGTCGTTGGTTGTGTGTGTGGACAACATCGGGGCGGGGGGCTCAAACAGACCAGAGACGAGGGCAAGCTTGTGGCAGGTGTCAGGGTCATTGAGAACGGCCGATCAGTCATGCTCTCCTCCCCCATAGTTGAACAGCACTATAAACGATGAAAGTGCGTGTCACGGGGCGCGAGGCAAAGAGGACACACATCTGGCAAGCACGGACAAGAGGCCAAAGTCCTGGGCAGGTCATGCACCTCATAGTTCCTTTCTCTCGAGCCGACAATGTGTTGGACCTGAGTGCAGAGCTAACCATATCAAAGCAATAATATCGTCTAGTACCAACTTCGCTATACTTTCTCACGTGTGTTATCCAGAGGGCGGGGGGGGGGGGTGAGGGTGAGGGAATGGTGGGCCCCAAGGCCGCTGACCAGAAGATAGGGAGAAGGTATAGTCCACCCCACCCTGTCCACCGAAAGCCTCAAGGCTCCCACAGGGCCCCAAACTTTTCGCCATCCAGCTCAGGTGAAAACAGTCGTTCCACACGGAACGGAGCTGGGCCCAATAACAATCATGGTCGAACGCGCGAGTGTTTCTCGCCCAGACCTCCTTCGACCAGCGAACGATCGTAGGCACCGCGCCGAACCAAGCGGGGTCCCCCTCGAGCCTGCTCAAGATGGTCAGACTCCTCCCCCCCGAGGTGGGTTTCATCGCAGACGCACACAATCGACGCATCTTGAGCAGTTCACCGTCGCTGCGACCGTGAACCTCGATGCCGAACATTAAACCTGGCAAGGGGCCCGTCACGTAAAGTTAGATCGCCCTGAGTCCTAGCACGGCTCGCTGCGCAACCAGTCGGCCACTGCGCCGTCTAGCTCGACCAGTGCGAACTTTAGCACGAGCGTTACGCCCTCGAACTCGAAGGGCGCCACCAACTGCAACATCGATGCCGAGATTCACGATGGAGTCCTGATGCTTTCCAGCCAAACTCCCTAGCCTGCGCTCCACCAGGCGCGAGAGAAACTTAGAATAAGAAGCTCAACCAATTTTGCCCAGTGCGATCGTAGCCTGCAACAAGTCCCCCACGACGGAATGGTGGAGATTCGATGCGAACTCACACATGCTGTTGACAGCTGTGACCTCCTTCCCCACCCCGTTGATCCCCATATCGTCTATGTCGGCGTCGAACGAACGTGTAGGAGGACGATGCGAGTGTGGGCAGTCGCAAAACTACAACCGACAATACTTCATACCCGAACGTACATCGGACACGAAACAGTTCCAGTAATAATCAACAGTCGCGCTGACCTGTACCCTGCTGAGCACATGGCGTGACGTTCGCATCTCAACACCAATGAATCACGAGGAATCCTTTCTTAGTGTTTGACGCATTCCCAGAGCAGGGCGCAGGCCGCCTGCGACTTAGACCAATATTGTTCTGACCTAGCCGCCTGCTTCCAAACCGCGTCGCTGGCCGACTTGTGCTGTCCTGCAGCCCAGTATGGTTGCATGTGCGCCGTCCCCCGGGCGAGGGCGTAGTCCCTGCGACACTTGCCCCAGAACCTGTAAGCACTGGGAGACACCCATCGGACGAAATAGAGAAGTTGGGTTCGGCATCAAGGCAATGATCATTGCACGAAGCTGCGGCGCAGCATCCCAATGGACCCCCTGAGCCTCAGGACGTTCGCGAGTGCTTTTAGAGCCCCGTCCGATAAAGCTGAACAATTGTCAGGTGAAGAACCCAACTATATGCAATTGTGAGTGCAGCAATTGTGAGTACCGTCTGAGGTGGAACTCTCTATGGGGCAACGCCCGCATGCGGACTGTGTCGCTGGGGCCTTCGGTGGAGCTCCCTGTGGAGCTAAGAAGAGTATGAGGGGTGTGCCGAAACGAGGGTGTCGCCCTCATGCGGGCTGCACCATTGGGACCGTAGGTGGAGCTCACTGTGGCTCACGAAACGTGTGGGGGGTGCCGACACGGGGTTGTCGTCCCTGCGCCGCTGAGGCCTTAGGTAGAACTCTCTGTGGGGCTACGAAACGTGTGAGGGGTGTGCCGGAACAGGGGTGTTGCCCACATGCGGGTTATATCGTTGGGGCCTTCGGTGGAGCTCCTTGTGGAGCCATGAAGCGTGTGAGGGGTGTGCCGAAACGGGGGTGTCACCGCGGGTGTCGCCCACATGCGGGCTGCGCCACTGGGACTGAAGGTGGATCTCTCCGTGGGGCCACGAACCGTGTAAGGGGAGTGCCGAAGCTCATGACGATGGTGGTGACAATGACGGCGATACTGGTAACGATGATGGTGATGATGACGACCATGATGATGATGCCGATGATGATTCTGATGATGATGCTGTTGTTGATGATGATGATGCTGGTGATGATGATGCTACTTATGCTGATGCTGATGCTGATGATGCTGATTATGACGATGATTATGCTGTTGTTGATGATGATGGTGATGGTGATGATGATGATGATGATGATGGTGGTACTGATGATGATGATGAGGTTGTCGCTGATGATGTTTGTGATGATGATGCTGATGATTATGACGATGCTGATGCTTCTGATGATGACTATGATGATGATGGTGCCGATGCTGACGATGGTGATTCGGGTGATGCTGCGGATGATGATGATGCTGATATTGATGATGATGAAAGTGTTGTTGATGATGATGGTGATGATGATGGTGATGATGCTGATATTGATGCTGCTGATGATGCTGATGCTGTGATGGTGATGCTGGTGGTACTCATAAGGGTGGTGATGATGGTTGTGTTTGTGATGATGATGCTGGTACTGCTGCTGATGAATACGATGATGATGCTGTTGACAGTGATTCTGGTGATGACGATGAGGGTGCTTCTGATGGTGCTGATGATGATGGTACTGCTGCTGACGACGATGCTGATAAAGCTGATTATTGTGATGATGTTGGTGATGGTGCTGGACATGATGATGCTGATGACGATGATGCTGATGATTATGATGATTATGATGAAGCTGATGACGATGATGCTTGACCTTATGATGATGCTGCTGCTGATGGCCACGATGATGGTGATGGTGATGCTGCTGACGACGATGCAGATACTGATGATTATGGTGATGATGCTGCTGCTGATGATGCTGCACATGCTGCTGCTGCTGCTGATGACGATGCTGATGCTGATGCTGCTGCTGATGTTGATGACGATGAGGATGCTGCTGCTGATGATGATGCTGATGTTGCTGACGCCGTTGTGGTGGTGATGATGATGATGATGATGAGGATGATGCTGCTGATGATGATGATGATGATGATGATGATGATGATGATGTCTGTGATGAGAAGAGGAGGGAGGTGGCGAAGAGGAGTGATGCGGGGCGCTGCCTCTTCAAAGCGAGGTCCCAACACAACAGGATTGTTGGGAAGGACGCACGTGCAAATCGTCCAAAACCACGGGCGACCTATACGCAACTCTTTTAGACACCCGTCTTGAGTGCTGGTGGGGATCGGAGGAAGGGGGTCCAGCTCCGCGCTGTTAAGCATAGGAGGCGTGGCCTGTGCCTCCAGGGGCCCCGAAACCGAATCGCTTCGTCCCGATGGAGGGCCTGCGGGTCCGAACCCATGCACCCGTTGGTGCTGAGAGTAGTTGAAGATTTGGACCCCTGCGGGTCCTTGGAATAAGCGTAGGCACGACGGGCCCCACTCTCAATATTATCAAGCAGCCAGGGGCTCGAATCGTGGCGCTCCTGTCCAGGAACGTGAGAAGCATAGCTACCAAGAGCTTCAGCAACTGGACTACCGAGATCGTGCACTCGATCTGCACAGGCTGAATGCGAGAACGAGAGCGAGAGCGAGAGAGAGAGAGAGAGCGAGAGAGAGAGAGTGAGCGAGAAAGAAAACGCCGTCCAGCCAGTCCTGACCTAGTTCGGAACCTGCTGCTAAAGGCGGCAGAAATCAGGGACGCTGTCGGGGACGTTCTTAACCCGAGGCGGGGGGTTCGCTGAACTCTGGCCGCAGTTCGAGCCAACTCAGGACGATCGGGGGCGGCCGAAAAACGAACCGAAACTTCATCTGACTGGCGTGTAGCCAGCGCGTGGCATGGAGGGGAGGGCATTTGACGCAGCCCAAGTCCTTACCCAAGAGAAGCTTCCAATGTGTCATGGGCCCCTCGCTCCGAGATCCCCAGACAGGCAACTGCACGCCAAAGACTCTGGACAGCTCCTTCTCGCTGAGGTTAGCCAACGTACCATGCGCTTCAACAAGAAGAATGAACACAATGTGAGGGCCATCCCCTCGACAAGCTTGGACATTTCACTCATCGATCTTGCTGCGGATGCGCTCGAACTCGCACGGCTCAGGCAGCTGACTGAACGGCGCGGCAGTGGGCAATTCAGGAGGGCGACGGCAAGTCAGGTACGGCATCTGCGCGAGGCCTGCGTACAAATCGAGCGCCACAAGGGTGTAAGGCACAGCTCCGTGATTCTGAATTTGAGCGATTTGCTTGACCCCCTTGGCCACACCATTAGGACAGACACTTAAGTCATATTCCCTTGGAGCACCCCTATGACAGGTAGGAGCCCCACTGGCGACGAACTGACCCACGAGCTTGATGATGAAGGGCTAGGATTCAAGAGTGGCAGGTTCGAGGTTCCAGCCTCCTTCGCAGATGAATGACCGCCCACATGTAGTCCCCGCCGCCCCTGCAGCCGACAAAGTATCTGTCAGCGAGGCCTTCTGAACCCCAGAGGTACAGGGAAAATAACTGAATAACCTTACTCTGGGGGGCACCTGTAAGGCCCGAGACCGCACGGCGAGGATAGACAATATGCCCACCCTCAGGGGAGTGCAGACCCAAAGAAGCCCTCCAATGCATTGCACCGCGCGCGGAAGAATCTCCTCCTGGGCCCGTGGTGGATGGGGGCCACAGAGATTTCCAGCCCAAGCCTAGACAAGGTTCACTGGCACGGGCGATCACTTCGTCAGTCATCAGTTTGTGCTCTCGCACAGGGATCACTGCTGAGGAGACGTGCGGGAGCTGCTCCTTGACGGAGCTCCAAGAATTACCGTGCACCGAAGTAGCCGACAGGCTTATAGCGGCAGCAGTCGGGGGGGAGACAGGCGAAAGAGGTCCACGACAAAGCCAGTCGGGGGTGATGGAACAATTGCTTGCACAAGAGTATTATCGTTGCCCCCCGCCCGTCGGGCCTTGCCTGCGGGGGAAGGGGACACTCTGTCGTGGCTCGCGCGGCTCTTCTCTGCAAGCGCAGCAGCTGCACGCATGTCCTTTTTGAGCTGCGAGGCGACCGATTTCCTGTTGAACTCGTCGTCTCTCCGCCTCGCTGGGATCCTGCCCACCTTCTTTCGCCAGGCTGTGACTCCGATGCTGCCGAGGGAGACGCTTCCGATGGAGGAGCTGCCGCAGCGCCAGCACCCTGTCCACCCTCAGCTCCAGCACCTCCGCCCGCCGTGGCCTCTCCGTTGTTGCCACGACGGCGCTTGGCCAGCAGACGCGCCGAATAAGCGGCGTGTTCTGCTCGAAGTGTGTTGGCCTTCTCCATGGCGGACTCGAGCAGGCCCTTCGCCGCCTCGGAGATCGTATCCTTGAATTGCTGTCGACGTCGTGCAACGTCTTCCAGATCAGAAGCCTCGAGCCCCTTGCCCAGGAGATCCTCACTGAACAAGCCGCCGTCGTCGATGTTGATGTTGCTGTCCTTGCCTTCCAGCAGGCCACAGAGGCTGAGCGTCGGGCCAGTCTTCTCCTCGATTGGTGCAGGTGTTTCCACCAGGACCACTTTGGAGTGCAGGCACTACACCAGCTCTGTGTGCTGCTGCTGCTGCTGCTGCTGCTGCTTCATGGACTTGTACTGACGTCCGGGAGCAGCCAGAAGCGACTCCTGACGAGCCAGGCTCTCCTGCCACTTCTTAAACTTCCCCAGCTCCACCTCGATGCGATTGTCGAGCTTCCCCATCTGCAGTGCAGATTGCTGACCCGTTCATGCAGCGGCTTGGGGGCGACCTTGGGCACAGAAGCGGCCATCGCGTCGAGCTTTGCCTGGTAGCGCTCGACTGGCCATGTCCCTCTTGGCGACGGCGACGACCAGCTGCAGGTCCTTGAAGCCCGGCGGGCCAGGGGATTCTGCAGCGGTGCCTCCGCCACCGTCGGCCGTGACCTGGATACCTGGATATATTTATATGTATATACATAAGTATAGGGGACTGCCAGTGACCAAGAGGAGCCAGAGGACCATGGCGACGAGGAAGACCCCGCTGATGTCCCCATACAATCCGCGCGGCGGATGCGGTGGTGTAGGGCGGGGCTGCGCACGAGTTGAGCCGCAGTGCTTGCAGATGTTGCTGGCGTTGCTGCTTTTCCCGCATCCGCAAGCAAAGCACTTCCACCTGCCTGCTGGCTTGTGCTCGAACTGCCCCATATACATGTGCTGCTCCTGCTGCTGAGTGTGCCACGGGCAGGTGCCAGCCCAGGCTGGCAGCGGCTGCGAGGATCCACTGCACGAAGCCTTCCCCCCATGGCGCATGGCGAATTTAGAAGAAATTTAGCAGGGCGTAGTCAACTTTACCCGCAGACACCCTGACGTTCTGAATCGAGTGCCTGCAAAAACCCTTGAGCCAAAATGGCTTCGGAGGAGGAAGAGGAGCAGGAGCAGGAGGAGGAGGAGGAAGAGTAGGAAGAAGATGAGGAGGACGAGGAGGACGAGGAGGAGGAGGAGGAGGAGAGAAATAGAGAGAGGGAGAGAGAGAGAGAGAGAGAGAATGCGAGAGAGAGAGAGAGGGAAGGCCGATGGGATGGATGATCTGTTTTTTCGCTGCACGGACCTCGTGCCAGGTACCCCTTCTGCAACCAGCTGTGCAGGCTGCAGGCGACTCGGGGGGGGTGGCGGGGACCCTGTGCCGTATCCTGTGATGTCTAACTTCTGCCGGCAGACGCGCTCTCGGGGAAGGGCCACACCAGCGAAATAAGGAGGGAGAGAGAGAGCATCGGAGTCAGCGTTCATGGTGGCATGAGGAAGGGATACCCTGACCGCAGGGAGAGGGAGACCCGTCTGGCATGAGGCCATAGCCTTGCCCTCCCTACCCCTCTTCCCGCTGGCCAGTGCAGTTTCGTCCATACAGCGGTTGGCGTCATACACCGCTGCTGCTCCGCCTCCGCCGCCTCCATCTCCTCCACCACAGCCTCCGCTTCCGCCTCCGCAGCCTGCTCCCTCCCCTTTTCCTCCTGCCGTAGCTCCTGCTCCTGCTTTCGTTCCTCCTGCAAGCGCAAACGCGGACGCCCGAAGCTACAGTGGGCGGCGTGTGTTTTCCCGTACGCTCTCTGATCACGCCTGCAATCTTCGCATGTAGAATTCGAAGAGTCATGAACTGCCGCTGCGCCGTTTGGGCGCCTGGCTTCCTGCTGCTGCTGCTGCC